>JAQBSW010003324.1:0-85312 GCA_029291075.1 Eudiplozoon nipponicum
CTCTTTAAGGTCAAATATTCTAACTCTGTCCTTAAACAATATTTCCCTTAGCTGTGATTTTAGGAACAATCTCTTTTAGTCTCAAGCAGTTTTAATCGATATTTCTTGAACTGAAATTTTATGTGTAATTAATAGTGTTTTTATAAAAAGAACAGAACCGCGCTGGGAACGAAAAAAACACGCGGTGGACTATTGTGTCATAGTGAACTTATTCCGATTAGTTTGCAAATTTGGATTATCCGAACTTCAGAGAACAATATATTAATATCATGTACTGAGATAGAATCGTTACAAACGGTGATCTTAACACTTGTGAGTTGTGTCATTGAAGTCCTTAAACGATTTACATTCTTTTTATAGTGATAACCTTTAACGATGACTTTTCCATGTATCATTTGTTTTAAATCGATGGCATAAATGTTGAGCAATTCAGACCTTTGTACGCGATTAACTGATTGAGCATAAAACAATTTTCTATCACAAACTTAAATCATTTTAATTCTTGCCGTCTAGAAGACGGACCATTTAGTTTAATTGTGAACGGTATTTAAATCATATTTTTGCATAAAAATTATTTTTACAGCTGACAAACATATATTCAATTTTGACTAACTGTGAATAGTGTTTAAGATATAATTTTACATGAAAAAATCTGTGTTATTGCCAACCAACTCCTTCAATTCGGATTAACAGTGAATTATATTTATGTGCTACATTGTGTAATATATACATGAAACCTTTCTTCGGCCTTCTTATATCAACCATCCGAAAGGGATCAGAGACTGATTGGGTGCTCGGGTAGTAATAATAGCAACCATTGATAAGTAGTAGGGGTACAAAATCAGGAACAAGAAAGCAACAGCGAAAAGTACCCCTACATTATGGTGCCCCGGTTCGTCGAACTCACAGCCAGCAAAGAATTAACAAATATCTAGAGTTAAGAAATTCAAGCAATTTGGATGACTACTACAAGATAAGTTAACTCTAAGACACATATCACAGAAAAACACCCTCTCGGGATTACAATGCTCGAAGACAGCTGCACGATGGCGGGTGAGGACGATGTTACACTGCCATCTGTTCTCGACAACACTCATACACTTAAGATGAGGGCCAGTTCAGGAAATACAGGAAGCCCGATGGTGAGCCCAGCAACAAACCGCATCACCACATGGACACAGTATAAAATATGTCAATTTGATCCAGAATACCTTGATGCGTGGGTCGACGATGTCACTTTACTGGCCAAGGTGTCCAATATAACAGACGAGGGCTCAATATTTCTGAGGGCTTGGGAGACGATCCCAATGTCTTTCAGACGCGGACTCAAAGATATACTGCATCAATACACTGAGGGCACATGTGCGCAGCCATGGCAGAGCCTGCAACGCGCCGTCAAGCAACGTTTGACACCAGATCGAGAAGACAGGCTTACAGAATTAATGAGCCAGATGTCCCTAGGTAGCCGCACGCCTTCTGAGCTATTTAGGGAAATGGAGCACAAAGCCTTAGAATTCAACCTGCCCAAGGAAATCGTAATGCGACTGTTCATACAGAATCTCCCGCCGGCACTACAAGAGATGGCCACGTTCTTGCGCGAATCCCTCGAAGTACAAGATGACGTTCTGCCGGCACGTCTAGACAAGTGGTGGAAGAAACACCACCACAGCCTACCGGCCCAAGAGAAAGTCCACATCACCCCAAGAATGTTCGAATCACAACCCACCACATCATCAGCCGGAACAAATGTCACGAATGAACGCCTCATCAGCCTGCTCGAGAACCTCACCGTAAGGCCAAATTTGGCCTCAGTCGATGCCATCCAAAACAGACGCGACCAGAGCAGGCGTGACCACCGTCGTCCACCGACCCGGAATAGCGCCAGGAGGTCGACGTCGAGAGACCGAACCACAGTGCCACAGTTACCAGCGGAGTGGTGTCCGAATCATCGCAGCTATGGCCACTCCACACGTTACTGCCTCGGAAACGGCTGCACTTTCCCGCGCACAGACGCGACGTTCAGATGGGCGCGGTCACCCTCAACAATTCAGGAGGATCCGCCCATAGAAGGCTCGGAAAACTGGTGGGGTCAGCCTCCGCGGCGGCAGTAGAGGCTGAACACCCCAAGATTGTTGGCCGCTCCACGTCTGATGGCTCGAAGCACGTTGCTTTCGCAGTAGAGCGCAATCAAACTATTGTATTTACAGCGACGGCTCCAGTCAAGTCATGCTTCAAACGCCCAAATGCCAGCAACCAGTCTCGTCGTCAGTTGCCACTATCAACATCTTTTCTCATCCGTGACGCAACCTCTGGCGAATTATTTCTCATAGACACTGGATCAGATGTGAGCTTACTACGCCACAATTATTTCGAACCCACCCACCCAGTCGACACCAGCAGTCTGACATGCGCCAATGGTTCCAACATAGCGACGTTTGGGGTACGAGTACACACTATCTCGTTCTCCAACTCAAAAAGATGTTTCAATTATCCGTTCATCATCGCCAAAACGACACGGAACATCATTGGACGTGATTTTCTCGAACACTTCGACCTGACCATTCGTCCAAGAACACGAGAGATACGCACTGCAGACAATCAGTTGCTTACATCAGCGTTAAAACATACGACTCGCGCCGAAGCAGTCTCATCCATACAGCTTATTCCTTCAGTTCCTCATGTACCACAACTGGACGAGGTTCTGAAACGTCATGAAGAAATTTTCAAACCTATTTCCTTCATGCCCGACCTCAAGAGGAAGCGGGCTATCACAGCCCACCGTATCATCCTGTCGAAAACACTTCCTCATCCTCCACGAGCACGTCCATTGGCACCACACAAACATAAGGCTGCCGAGCAAGAATTCGCCACACTACGTCAACAAGGCATCTGTACACGATCCAGCTCACCTTTTGCGTCGCCTGTGGTAGTAGTACCAAAGAGTGAACCAGAGACATTCAGAGTGTGCGGGGATTATCGTATTCTCAATTCTTGCACACAGTCTGATTCGTACATCCTGCCAAATCCGGCCGACCTACTCCGATCTGCTATCGGTCATGCTGTGTATTCGAAACTTGACTTAGTAAAAGCATACTATCAAGTACCGATGGACAAAGACTCAGTAGCATATACTGCACTCAGATTCACCGGAGGTGGCACGCACGAATATCACTATATGCCATTCGGTCTCAAAAATGCCTCGCAAACATTCCAACGCGTTATGGACGAAATACTAGATGGTCTACCATTTGTAATTCCATATCTAGACGACATCCTGGTATTCTCCAACTCAATGACCGATCATATACAACATATTGAGATCCTGCTCACACGTCTAGAAGACTATGGCCTCCGACTTCATGGCAATAAATGCGTCTTTGCACAGAAATCAATTGAATTCCTTGGTCATCAAATTTCCGAAGAAGGCATGACACCTGTACCTACTAAGGTTCGTGCTATTCAAGATCTACAGCCTCCAACCACCGTTCGGGCATTACGACGATTCTTGGGCAAGATGAACTACTATTCTCGATTTGTACCCTGCCTTGCCAAGATTCTGGCACCTCTTCACAAATATC
Source organism: Eudiplozoon nipponicum (assembly GCA_029291075.1). Taxonomy (NCBI): domain Eukaryota; kingdom Metazoa; phylum Platyhelminthes; class Monogenea; order Mazocraeidea; family Diplozoidae; genus Eudiplozoon; species Eudiplozoon nipponicum. Next base: position 3,579 of record JAQBSW010003324.1, read on the forward strand.
TCGTGCCAGAAAGCCGTTTCGTCAAGAAATCACAACCGATTCAGCTCAACGTGGACGACATGCAGGCTTACGAGGATGCCAAAAGGGCCCTATGCAAAGCGACCATGTTACATTCCCCGGATTGGTCTCAACCTTTTGAATTGATAACGGACGCATCCGACGTTGCCATAGGCGCAGTACTTCAACAATCCATCAATGGAATACACCAGCCTATCGCTTTCTATTCGCAAAAACTACAACCTCGCGAGACGCGATATGATACGTTAGGAAAAGAATTACTTGCAATCTACCGGTCGATCCTACACTTCCATACCTATCTGGATGGCCGAAAGTTCAAGATCTACACTGACCATCTTCCGCTACTTCCGATGCTGAGAGGAAAGAAAGAATATTTATATTCACGACGTGTCAACTCGCAACTTACACGAATACACGAGTATGATTATGAAGTCACTCATGTTAAAGGATCAGAAAATGTGGTCGCAGACTCCCTAAGCCGTCCTGCAGATCTTTGTGCCTCAATACTGTATCCTTCACCTATAAGCATTCAGGAATTGCAAGCAGCTCAGCAAGATGATATATCACTTCGGACATTTGATGTCAATCGACTGAAAACACTTGATTACGACGGAACCCTACTGCAGTGCGAAATAACTGACGTGGGCCCTCGGCCGTTTATACCTGAAAAACTCCGTCACAAGATCTTCGAAGTCTACCATTCATTGAGCCACCCATCTGGCGAAGCATCAGTAGAAATTCTATCCAGAACGTATTTTTGGCCTGGCATGCGACGAGATATCAAGATGTGGTCAAAACAATGTCTAGAATGTCAGAAATGCAAAGTGACGAGACACACCAAAACGGCGCCACAAGTCATTCAAGTGCCCAAAGTCCGATTTACACACATACACGTTGATCTGGTAACCTTACCTGCCGTGAACAACATGCGATATCTACTGTCAATACGGGACCGCACCACTCGATGGTATGAGGCCATACCACTTCCAGACATGAAGCAAGAAACTGTCAGTTATGCTCTAGAGCTCAATTGGTTCGCTCGGTTCGGTGCTCCAGCTGAAGTGACAACCGATCGTGGCGCACAATTTCTCGGAGAGGAGTTCACAGCCCTACTGCAATACTACGGTGTCAAACACTCCGTGACCGCGGCTCGCAACCCGAGAGCAAATGGTTTCGTTGAAAGACCACACCGAGAACTGAAAGCGGCGCTCAAGGCTAGCCCAGAAGAAAATTGGCTTGCGGCTCTACCGAAAGTACTCCTATCAATGCGTACAAGACCTCGTGAGCCGATCAAATGTAGCTCCGCTGAAATGGTATTTGGCGAATGTCTACGGCTGCCTGGCGAACTAGTCCGATCACGCTCTGAAACTGCATTAACGATGAACGATCCGACATTTCTGTTTCCACTTCGCAGTTTTCTACAATATAACGCTCAGAATCGGCCGATCTGTCCTACACGTCAGCAACATGGCCCAATCTATAAACGCAAAGATTTTGATAGCTGCAAATGGTTCTTCATCAACAACGATATGGATAACAGGATTTTAGCCAAACCGAAGCGCGGTCCTTATCGTGTGTTAGATCGACGTCAGAATTACATCATTCTGGAGATTAATGGCAAAGCTGAAGCGGTCTCCAAGCACAGACTATCCCCAGCCGACGTTGATCCAGATGACCCGCTGTTTCGCGATGTAGACCTATCAGGCGGTGAAGAAACGAGAACGCCACCCCCAGACAGTCTTGCTAACATCGGATTGACGCCCGACGTCCCATCAACAACCGAGCCAACTGAAGCCGTCACGCCGCCGCGAGATATAGAAGAACCAGAATCAGTGTTGTCAGAGCCAAAATCAGTCATTACACGGTACGGCAGAGCAATAACACTTCCTGGAAGGTTAGCCCCCTTCATGGTGTACTAATTTTCATTGTCGGGGGGGTGTATGTAACACGCGGCTCCGTGTTACAACCCAACGAAGGTCAATTTTTACAAACGCTGTGCTCTTTAAGGTCAAATATTCTAACTCTGTCCTTAAACAATATTTCCCTTAGCTGTGATTTTAGGAACAATCTCTTTTAGTCTCAAGCAGTTTTAATCGATATTTCTTGAACTGCAATTTTATGTGTAATTAATAGTGTTTTTATAAAAGAACAGAACCGCGCGCGATACGGATGAAACACGCGGTGGACTATTGTGTCATAGTGAACTTATTTCGCTTAGTTGGCAAATTTGGACTATCCGAACTTCAGAGAACAATATATTAATATCATGAACTGAGATAGAATCGTTACAAGCGTGAACTTAACACTTGTGAGTTGTGTCATTGAAGTCCTTAAACGATTTACATTCTTTTTATAGTGATAACCTTTAACGATGACTTTTTCCATGTATCATTTGTTTTAAATCGATGGCATAAATGTTGAGCAATTCAGACCTTTGTACGCGAATAACTGATTGAGCATAAAACAATTTTCTATTATAAACTTAAATCATTTTAATTTTTGCCGTCTAGAAGACGGACCATTTAGTTTAATTGTGAACGGTATTTAAAACATATTTTTGCATAAAAATCTATTTTTACAGCTGACTAACATATATTCAATTTGGACTAACTGTGAATAGTGTTTAAGATATAATTTTACATTAAAAAATCTGTATTATTGCCAACCAACTCCTTCAATTCGGATTAACAGTGAATTATATTTATGTGCTACATTGTGTGGAATATATACATGAAACCTTTCTTCGGCCTTCTAATATTAACCATCTGAAAAGGAACAGACTGATTGGGTGCTCGGGTAGTAATAATAGCCACCATTGATATGGAGGACGGGTACTGAATTCACGAACTAGAAAACAACCCCGCAAAAGTCCCCAACATTATGGTGCCCCGGTTCGTCGAACTCACAGCCAGCAAAGAATTAACAAATATCTAGAGTTAAGAAATTCAAGCAATTTGGATGACTACTACAAGATAAGTTAACTCTAAGACACATATCACAGAAAAACACCCTCTCGGGATTACGATGCTCGAAGACAGCTGCACGATGGCGGGTGAGGACGATGTTACACTGCCATCTGTTCTCGACAACACTCATACACTTAAGATGAGGGCCAGTTCAGGAAATACAGGAAGCCCGATGGTGAGCCCAGCAACAAACCGCATCACCACATGGACACAGTATAAAATATGTCAATTTGATCCAGAATACCTTGATGCGTGGGTCGACGATGTCACTTTACTGGCCAAGGTGTCCAATATAACAGACGAGGGCTCAATATTTCTGAGGGCTTGGGAGACGATCCCAATGTCTTTCAGACGCGGACTCAAAGATATACTGCATCAATACACTGAGGGCACATGTGCGCAGCCATGGCAGAGCCTGCAACGCGCCGTCAAGCAACGTTTGACACCAGATCGAGAAGACAGGCTTACAGAATTAATGAGCCAGATGTCCCTAGGTAGCCGCACGCCTTCTGAGCTATTTAGGGAAATGGAGCACAAAGCCTTAGAATTCAACCTGCCCAAGGAAATCGTAATGCGACTGTTCATACAGAATCTCCCGCCGGCACTACAAGAGATGGCCACGTTCTTGCGCGAATCCCTCGAAGTACAAGATGACGTTCTGCCGGCACGTCTAGACAAGTGGTGGAAGAAACACCACCACAGCCTACCGGCCCAAGAGAAAGTCCACATCACCCCAAGAATGTTCGAATCACAACCCACCACATCATCAGCCGGAACAAATGTCACTAATGAACGCCTCATCAGCCTGCTCGAGAACCTCACCGTAAGGCCAAATTTGGCCTCAGTCGATGCCATCCAAAACAGACGCGACCAGAGCAGGCGTGACCACCGTCGTCCACCGACCCGGAATAGCGCCAGGAGGTCGACGTCGAGAGACCGAACCACAGTGCCACAGTTACCAGCGGAGTGGTGTCCTAATCATCGCAGCTATGGCCACTCCACACGTTACTGCCTCGGAAACGGCTGCACTTTCCCGCGCACAGACGCGACGTTCAGATGGGCGCGGTCACCCTCAACAATTCAGGAGGATCCGCCCATAGAAGGCTCGGAAAACTGGTGGGGTCAGCCTCCGCGGCGGCAGTAGAGGCTGAACACCCCAAGATTGTTGGCCGCTCCACGTCTGATGGCTCGAAGCACGTTGCTTTCGCAGTAGAGCGCAATCAAACTATTGTATTTACAGCGACGGCTCCAGTCAAGTCATGCTTCAAACGCCCAAATGCCAGCAACCAGTCTCGTCGTCAGTTGCCACTATCAACATCTTTTCTCATCCGTGACGCAACCTCTGGCGAATTATTTCTCATAGACACTGGATCAGATGTGAGCTTACTACGCCACAATTATTTCGAACCCACCCACCCAGTCGACACCAGCAGTCTGACATGCGCCAATGGTTCCAACATAGCGACGTTTGGGGTACGAGTACACACTATCTCGTTCTCCAACTCAAAAAGATGTTTCAATTATCCGTTCATCATCGCCAAAACGACACGGAACATCATTGGACGTGATTTTCTCGAACACTTCGACCTGACCATTCGTCCAAGAACACGAGAGATACGCACTGCAGACAATCAGTTGCTTACATCAGCGTTAAAACATACGACTCGCGCCGAAGCAGTCTCATCCATACAGCTTATTCCTTCAGTTCCTCATGTACCACAACTGGACGAGGTTCTGAAACGTCATGAAGAAATTTTCAAACCTATTTCCTTCATGCCCGACCTCAAGAGGAAGCGCGCCATCACAGCCCACCGTATCATCCTGTCGAAAACACTTCCTCATCCTCCACGAGCACGTCCATTGGCACCACACAAACATAAGGCTGCCGAGCAAGAATTCGCCACGCTACGTCAACAAGGCATCTGTACACGATCCAGCTCACCTTTTGCGTCGCCTGTGGTAGTAGTACCAAAGAGTGAACCAGAGACATTCAGAGTGTGCGGGGATTATCGTATTCTCAATTCTTGCACACAGTCTGATTCGTACATCCTGCCAAATCCGGCCGACCTACTCCGATCTGCTATCGGTCATGCTGTGTATTCGAAACTTGACTTAGTAAAAGCATACTATCAAGTACCGATGGACAAAGACTCAGTAGCATATACTGCACTCAGATTCACCGGAGGTGGCACGCACGAATATCACTATATGCCGTTCGGTCTCAAAATGCCTCGCAAACATTCCAACGCGTTATGGACGAAATACTAGATGGTCTACCATTTGTAATTCCATATCTAGACGACATCCTGGTATTCTCCAACTCAATGACCGATCATATACAACATATTGAGATCCTGCTCACACGTCTAGAAGACTATGGCCTCCGACTTCATGGCAATAAATGCGTCTTTGCACAGAAATCAATTGAATTCCTTGGTCATCAAATTTCCGAAGAAGGCATGACACCTGTACCTACTAAGGTTCGTGCTATTCAAGATCTACAGCCTCCAACCACCGTTCGGGCATTACGACGATTCTTGGGCAAGATGAACTACTATTCTCGATTTGTACCCTGCCTTGCCAAGATTCTGGCACCTCTTCACAAATATCTCGTGCCAGAAAGCCGTTTCGTCAAGAAATCACAACCGATTCAGCTCAACGTGGACGACATGCAGGCTTACGAGGATGCCAAAAGGGCCCTATGCAAAGCGACCATGTTACATTCCCCGGATTGGTCTCAACCTTTTGAATTGATAACGGACGCATCCGACGTTGCCATAGGCGCAGTACTTCAACAATCCATCAATGGAATACACCAGCCTATCGCTTTCTATTCGCAAAAACTACAACCTCGCGAGACGCGATATGATACGTTAGGAAAAGAATTACTTGCAATCTACCGGTCGATCCTACACTTCCATACCTATCTGGATGGCCGAAAGTTCAAGATCTACACTGACCATCTTCCGCTACTTCCGATGCTGAGAGGAAAGAAAGAATATTTATATTCACGACGTGTCAACTCGCAACTTACACGAATACACGAGTATGATTATGAAGTCACTCATGTTAAAGGATCAGAAAATGTGGTCGCAGACTCCCTAAGCCGTCCTGCAGATCTTTGTGCCTCAATACTGTATCCTTCACCTATAAGCATTCAGGAATTGCAAGCAGCTCAGCAAGATGATATATCACTTCGGACATTTGATGTCAATCGACTGAAAACACTTGATTACGACGGAACCCTACTGCAGTGCAAAATAACTGACGTGGGCCCTCGGCCGTTTATACCTGAAAAACTCCGTCACAAGATCTTCGAAGTCTACCATTCATTGAGCCACCCATCTGGCGAAGCATCAGTAGAAATTCTATCCAGAACGTATTTTTGGCCTGGCATGCGACGAGATATCAAGATGTGGTCAAAACAATGTCTAGAATGTCAGAAATGCAAAGTGACGAGACACACCAAAACGGCGCCACAAGTCATTCAAGTTCCCAAAGTCCGATTTACGCACATACACGTTGATCTGGTAACCTTACCTGCCGTGAACAACATGCGATATCTACTGTCAATACGGGACCGCACCACTCGATGGTATGAGGTCATACCACTTCCAGACATGAAGCAAGAAACTGTCAGTTATGCTCTAGAGCTCAATTGGTTCGCTCGGTTCGGTGCTCCAGCTGAAGTGACAACCGATCGTGGCGCACAATTTCTCGGAGAGGAGTTCACAGCCCTACTGCAATACTACGGTGTCAAACACTCCGTGACCGCGGCTCGCAACCCGAGAGCAAATGGTTTCGTTGAAAGACCACACCGAGAACTGAAAGCGGCGCTCAAGGCTAGCCCAGAAGAAAATTGGCTTGCGGCTCTACCGAAAGTACTCCTATCAATGCGTACAAGACCTCGTGAGCCGATCAAATGTAGCTCCGCTGAAGTGGTGTTTGGCGAACGTCTACGGCTGCCTGGCGAACTAGTCCGATCACGCTCTGAAACTGCATCAACGATGAACGATCCGACATTTCTGTTTCCACTTCGCAGTTTTCTACAATATAACGCTCAGAATCGGCCGATCTGTCCTACACGTCAGCAACATGGCCCAATCTATAAACGCAAAGATTTTGATAGCTGCAAATGGTTCTTCATCAACAACGATATGGATAACAGGATTTTAGCCAAACCGAAGCGCGGTCCTTATCGTGTGTTAGATCGACGTCAGAATTACATCATTCTGGAGATTAATGGCAAAGCTGAAGCGGTCTCCAAGCACAGACTATCCCCAGCCGACGTTGATCCAGATGACCCGCTGTTTCGCGATGTAGACCTATCAGGCGGTGAAGAAACGAGAACGCCACCCCCAGACAGTCTTGCTAACATCGGATTGACGCCCGACGTCCCATCAACAACCGAGCCAACTGAAGCCGTCACGCCGCCGCGAGATATAGAAGAACCAGAATCAGTGTTGTCAGAGCCAAAATCAGTCATTACACGGTACGGCAGAGCAATAACACTTCCTGGAAGGTTAGCCCCCTTCATGGTGTACTAATTTTCATTGTCGGGGGGGTGTATGTAACACGCGGCTCCGTGTTACAACCCAACGAAGGTCAATTTTTACAAACGCTGTGCTCTTTAAGGTCAAATATTCTAACTCTGTCCTTAAACAATATTTCCCTTAGCTGTGATTTTAGGAACAATCTCTTTTAGTCTCAAGCAGTTTTAATCGATATTTCTTGAACTGCAATTTTATGTGTAATTAATAGTGTTTTTATAAAAGAAACAGAACCGCGCTCGAAACGGAAAAAACACGCGGTGGACTATTGTGTCATAGTGAACTTATTTCGCTTAGTTGGCAAATTTGGACTATCCGAACTTCAGAGAACAATGTATTAATATCATGAACTGAGATAGAATCGTTACAAGCAGTGAACTAAACATTTGTGAGTTGTGTCATTGAAGTCCTTAAACGATTTACATTCTTTTTATAGTGATAACCTTTAACGATGACTTTTTCCATGTATCATTTGTTTTAAATCGATGGCATAAATGTAGTGCAATTCAGACCTTTGTACGCGAATAACTGATTGAGCAAAGAACAATTTTCTATTATAAACTCAAATCATTTTAATTTTTGCCGTCTAGAAAACGGACCATTTAGTCTAATTGTGAACGGTATTTAAAACCTATTTTGCATAAAAATCTAATTTTACAGCTGACTAACATATATTCAATTTGGACTAACTGTGAATAGAGTTTAAGATATAATTTGACATTAAAAAATTTGTATTATTGCCAACCAACTCCTTCAATTCGGATTAACAGTGAATTATATTTATGTGCTACATTATGTGGAATATATACATGAAACCTTTCTTCGGCCTTCTAATATTAACCATCTGAAAAGGAACAGACTGATTGGGTGCTCGGGTAGTAATAATAGCCACCATTGATATGGAGGACGGGTACTGAATTCACGAACTAGAAAACAACCCCGCAAAAGTCCCCAACAATATATTGAGTTTAGTTACTGAGACAAATTCTATGATTAAAATAGTGTTGAGTCAAATATATATAAATAGAATGGTTTTGGAACGAGGTTACCACATTTGCTTAAATCTGCTATTATGATCAGTGTTGTGTTGCCTGATGATTGTGCTGGAAAGTAGGCACCGAAACGTCGCCAGTAAACAAAGATGTGATAGAACCGCTTTTCCAGTTGAAGTAAAAATGAGTCAACCCGATCAAAGACAAAACAAAATTGGAAATTGTGATAAATCGGATCTTTGTGTAACTGCCCGTGTACAGCTATTACCCGCGTACGCGAAACGCGGCATTGATAACCTGAATGCTTACATACCGCAAAATATTGAGTTCAGACACAAATTAATGGCCGACATATTGCGTAAATTAAATTCAATTTTATTTACGTTGCACCAATGAAAAAAAAGCGAAACTTTCCGTTTAACCAATAGTGTGCAAGTAGGCATGGCATGCTATTTAAGCACGGCAATTTACCATGCAAGTCAGTTGTGGCATTTGCATTCTACCTTACGTCACGCGTGTGCGTTCTGTCGGCTGTCAATACCTACGCTGGTGATTTGATAGTTTCACCAACAATTGGCTACATCCGTGACTCATCTTGTTGCGGTATAACCAGCGAGACGAGCCAATTAATTGCAGAACCTGAACGACGTTATCCACATCGTGATTACAGCTCAACCACGGGAGCGACAACTCAACCAGAGTCCACCCAAGGCTCTAGAACATCTTCACACTCTGAACAATTCAGGAGAACGCATTACCAGGCCCTCTTAAGGGCCCCCTATCAGTAACAAATCTCTATTCGGAGCACCTTAACCGAGTTTGTAACGTTGTACGGCATTTACTTGAAGCCGGGGCGTTTACACTATTTTGAATGCGATTAAATTATTGAATTTTACTTAGATACTATTTATATAATCTAAAAATGAGTATTCAAGGAAACGATTCGATATCAAAATCGAAAAGAGTAACAAGTGGAATTCCACAGGGATAAAGTTTGGGGCCAATTTTATTTACAATCGTATTTGCACATTTGGAAATTAAGATCTTTAACGGTCGAGTAAGCAAATTCGATAATGATTTAAAAATAATCTTTCCAATTGATCCAAAAAAGTATAATTATCCAAAAATAATGTGACGCTAGATTTGGATGATTTAAGTAGATATTTGATAACACTAGGGTTGAGACTAAACAGTAAAAAGAAAAGAGCTTTAAAAATAGGTAACAGAACAGAATTTAATTATGTTTATTTTCATGATGCTGAGATTAATGATGTTTTTGAGATTAAACTTATGCAAGAAATTAAGGATTTAGGCATAACTATTCATTGTACGGCTTCTGCTGAGAGACATATTGAAAGGATAGTAGGCAGTACCAAGAACAGATTGACACTGATAAATAGAACTATCTTATCGAATGACATAAAATTTAAAATTTATATAATATGGATTAGACCGATACTAGAATATGCTGTCGCTACTTGGAATCCATTAAAAAAGGGTTTGTCCAATAAGATAGAAGCTGTACAAAAAAAAGTTGTGAAACAAATTAGTCCTATCTCCTGCACTATATACGCCACTAAATTACAGTTTGTATCACTGCAAACTTTATGGTTTCGGAGGATGTGCTATTGCATAAAAGTTTTCCATTTGAACCAGTGGACTGGTGCCTATATGAATCCGATAAGAAAGAGTCATGAAGTTGGAACTAGATATGGACATTTGGCAATATCTCCTCCTTTGGTGGGGAATGTTGCGAGCAAGTTATTCTCTTTTTCGAAAATCTACAAAATTTATAACTAATTGCCAAAGGGCTTAGAGAAACGCCTCCATCTAAGAGGTCTTTTAAATTTTTATCTACTGAACTAGAAAAAGTCTACAATCCTGCTGATATTTTTTTATTTTGATTATGATAATACTTTCTCATGGTTGAATAAAAGACAAGGATAATTATTATCAGCAGCATAACTTCTTGGGATTTTCATCTCCAATTTGTGTATTATTAAAATGGAAATGTTATGCTTTATATCATCATGTTAGTCAACAATACATACAATCAATTGCTAGTCGTGGTTCTCATTTTTTGGCTAATATTACACTCTGATTATACCTTAATTTTTCCTATTTTTGATGATGAATCTATTACTCTTTACAACCGAACTTTCTGGTGTTTATATATTGTACAGTAGAACTAGTGAGATTTACTTATCTACATGAGACTAATTGCACATATTTATGTGATGTGGTATCTTTTTTATATTGTACATTTTCCAATATTATTATTTGATGCAAAATGTGGGGTTTGAATCCAAATAAAGATATTCTATTCTATTCTATTCTATTCTAAACCAATGGCGTGCGAGCTTTCGATTTCAAATACTATATAAGCACGATGCATTTCACATGCCAGTCAGTATTTACGTTGGATTTCTACTTCGTCCTACGTGTATGTGCTGTCTGCTGTCATATTGACTTTTCACCTACGCTGACTTCTGGACTTGTTTCACAGCCAGAGTCAATTTTAGTCACGCCAGTCTCGTTGCTGCGAAACTAGTGAGACGGAGCAACATCTACTTATTGGTCGTTCACGTGTGTCAGCCACCACGGTGTTGTCGCAGATATTCAACGAGACAATACTCAGCCTTCATATTCAAAAATTTTCTCCTACGTACAAAACCGTACATCTTTGTGATCTTGTGTGCCAAACTGGACGCAGAATATTTTTTTGATTTGGTGAAGGAACATTATTGATTGTACGAAAGTGCAGAACTGTAACTTGTGATTTTGTGAAAGAACTTATTTCATCTGTGTTCTGTGCTCATCACATCAATTTCAACTATGGAAGCTGTTTGTGGGTAAGCGTTTCGTTTAAAGTCTTCTTATACATCTTCATCTTGCTTAAGAATTTATGTTTTTAAGATCCCTGAAGATTGGTAGAATGTCAGGTGCAATTGTAGAGATTGATGTTTCTGTTTGGGTTGGAGATAGCGACTATTCTTTATGCGCGTAGACTCCGCTTTTTCCCTGTTTCCAGATTGTGGCAGTCATTAAAAACTGTCAAAGGTTTTTGCTAAACTACCTTCAGAATAGCAGCAATGGATTTATCTGATACTTGAGGCCATTAGGAAACTAACCAATCCCAATTTTGGCCTCTAAAATGAAGTATAATCTTTGCTGGGTCCCACAGAATCTGAGCAGATAATAAATAAATATGCGCAGTTAGACATGCCAAACCTAAGCCCATTGAGATTTTAAGGGAATTACGGAGACGTAGTATAAAACCAATATTTCTGATCATGAGGCTAAGGTTTTTTACTAACAATCTTCGCCAGTCCTTAAAATTGTTCGCCAGACAACTTCCTAATACTCTCTCTATAGATGACTTATTTGAGAGTTGCGAGTTAGAATTTAGGGTTTTGGAACCTAAGTTAAATTCGTCATCCTTTTGTCCTTCCCCGCAGGATGTTAGGATCTCCTCTTTAGAGAGGAAAACAGCGAACATGACTAAAGTTCTAAAAGGATTGGTCATAGGGAAATCCGGGCTAAATCAAGTGAACGCTCGACCAAATGTTACGCTCAAAACATATAATAACAGTAGGCGGCGACCACCGTCCCTGCAATCCTTTAACAGTTATACCCCAAAGAACTGGTGCTATAATCACCATAAGTTTTTTATTCATGTTAAGTCTGTCTCTGTCGTTCAGAAGAATTTCCGAATGAATGCCGATTTCCACAGTTGACGGGAAAGACCACAGAAAACAGGCGCAGTGGAGCATCAGGATCGAGAAACGTATGGCGCAGTAAGTAGAAGACCGTACTTTCTGTGCATCAATGGCATCAACGGCGCCACAAGAAAGCAATTACTTACAATCTGACATTCCTGTTGACTCTCTACGTCCACGCTGAATATGCCACATTGATAGCCAAACTGACAATGCTAGTCGTATTCACCAGCCTACTTGTTTACATGACCCGGCCAAACAGCCGATGACAAAATCTGATGCATATCCTATTCCCAATATTAACACCTTACTTGAAAAATCCAACGGTAGCAATTTCTTCTCAGTGATTGACCTCAGACAAGCCTACCACCACATCCCGGCAGCGCCAAAAGATATTGGAAAGACTGCGGTCATCACTTCATTTAGCCTTTTTGAATATCTTAACACGCCTTTTGGACTTAAGTGTGCTAAACAGACATTTTAAAGATACGTTGACAATATACTTTGCGACGACACCGCTTTCTGTACGTCATATCTCAATGACATAATGGTATTCATTGGTGACTTAGAATTTCATGCCAAGCATTAACAAAATGTCCTCTCACACTTATCCAACACGGACTCAAAATCAATTGTGACAAGACGCAGATTGAAACTATATACGTGGACTTCCTAGGGCATCGTATCACGCCACAAGTTATCCAACCATTACCGTCATAGGCGAATTCAAACAGGAATATCAAGTCACCGAAGACTTAGCGAGTTGCAGAAAATTTTTGGAGTCATACTCAACTATCGCAAGTTCCTTCCCGGCCTTTCAAAACAACTGTATCCTTTGTGTAGGCACCTGCGGAACCAAAAGAGAATTAACAAGAACTCCATCATTACTTGGTCCTCTGAAGATGAAGAATTACTTCGACTCGCCATTATCTCGTTAGCAAATGCTACAATACTAACGCATCCAGATTTTCAACGACCATTTCTACTCACGACAGATGCTTCTGAGTTCGCTATTAGAGCCACGTTGGAACAAGAGATCGACGGATTTCGGAAGCCTATCAGTTTCTGCTCGCGTACTCTCCAACCACGGCGAAGTGCACCATTTAATCAGCATCATTGGCAGCAGCAAATTTGTTGTTTTCACAGATCACGCACCATTAGATAGCGCACTTCAAAACGCGACTTCAACTATCGCCAATTACCCTGCCAGAATAGAAAGACAGCTTTCACGTCTAAACGAACTGCAACTTGGCATCTTTCATGTCAAGGGCGAACAAAACCACATTGCAGACGCCCTTTCCAGGCCAGACGTCTCACTACAACCACCTTCTCCGTCGCCATTCATTGTCAAATTCGTGACACTCTGTGATCCTGTACTAACTCCATCCTTCTTGAGAACAGAACAGCGCCGTGACATTCACATTCAAAGAACTTTAGCCCGTCATCTCACCAAGTTCACATGCCGTCTCTGGGAAAGCTTACCAGTTGTTTACTTCAAGGGTACGCAGCCTAACAAGCCAGTTCTGCCGACCAACCTTCATAGAAAGATTTTCGACTCCATTTACTAAATTTCTCACCCAGGAAGCAAAGCGACTGTCGGATTTCTTACAGATCGTTTCTGGGGTCACAGACTCAGGCAGAACGCTAAACGATGGGTCTCCGAGTGTGTCATTTGCTAGAAAAACAAGATCACACGGCACACTCGTTCTAAGTTGCAACATTTCCAAACTATTTCTCGTCTAGCCATCGTCCACATCGACATATTTCATCTGACAAAGGTTCAAGGTTTCAGCTACCTTCTAACTATGATTGATAGATTTACACGACGGCCCACGGTATTACCTCTTGGAACCATTTCTGCAGACGAAGTAACTAACGGTTTTATCTCTGCGTATATATCCAATTACGGTGTTCCCAATGAGGTCATCACTGACAGAGAGCACTTACTTCTCATCGTATCGTTTCAAAACCACCTTTCCGTTCATGGGATGCACCTTACGCCAGACAACTGCCTACCATCCCCAATATAACGGTATGGTTGAGAAAATGCATAGGGAACTTAAAGCTGTTTTAGCATCCTCGTCCATTAATGACAACTGGGTTGATGCACCACCTTTAGTTCTACTTGCCATGCGTTCCCATGAATCCATTAAAACGTCTGCGTCACAACTATTGTATGACATGGATCTACGCCTGCCTAGTCAACTCCCATGTATACTACCCGTATAGAATGACACACAATACGAAGCTACACGCATCCGACTTTATTTCGGTAACATGTCTGAACAGCAGACGAGACATACGCCTCATCCAGTCTTCGTTCACCCGCAGCTCCACAGCTGCAAGAGAGTACTTGTTTGCAACGACACTGATGTTGCTCAAATACAAACAAAGTATCGCGGTCCTTACCCGATTTTGCTCAGACAACCCAATTACTTCATTATCATGCAAGGCGCGACACCCACATCAGTAAGCATAGACAAGTTGAAACCATTTATCGAACCGCTTGATCCTGGGAGCATTCCAATTTCTACACACGCCTCAGGCTCCATCTGCCTACAATCTCAACCTAGCAATAGCTTGCTTTTCATAACGCTTAACTGATATTTTTTAAATTAATTTTTCGTTATTCTACGTACCACATTTATAACTTTACACGCACCACTTGCGCCCTATGTCACGCAGCGTGACCTATGAATCCACATGATTCATTTTATTTTTCTCGCACTCACTTGTCTCACGTGGTATATCCAGTTGTTCTTAACTAACAATTGTATAGCATTTTTGAACAGTTCTTTGTTATCATGCTATTTCTGAAGCAATTTTCGAGTACACATTTTTTCTGAAGTTACCTTCTGATTTTCATGTATATATTTTTACATTGTAACGTATGGCTCACACCTGAGCTCACACTGCCTATTTTGGTATGACCAGCTTCTTAGAGCTAACGCCTTTGTGCAGCAACACTAAGTAGTTATCAGTTTCATATCATAGTACAGGCAACTTTAAATGCACATATCAACTTCATCAACTGCACAGTGACCACTCTACAAATATCATGACCACAACGTCGAGCACACACTAGCTCCTTTGGTCGTATACAAACGCATTGACGGCGATCGAGCCTGTCCAGGTTTTAACTTAATCCTGGCAACTTCGGTGGCAATCTACATTGAAATCCTAACGCTGCGGCTCCCAAACTTGCTCTATTTTGTCTCACGCGGTATGACCGGCCACTACAACTAACAATTTGTGTAGCAATTCCGAGTGGTTAGTTGGCATCATATCATCGTTGAAGCAACCAACAAGCATACTTCGGCCCAGCATTTACGGTGTAGGAGCCCTTTGGTCACTACCAGAAGAGAGCCTCTGAGATGCCAGGCCCTGACAATCCATATATGCGGTATGATCATCTAATTTGGAACACTTAAGTTCCATGGAAACAAAATTATCAGTTGTCCTCAAAATTTAAGATTAACCTCCGTGTTAATCACAGCAAATAATACACGCAAATAATTACCTGATCTCGTTGTAACACAAATTTATTGATCAAATCAAAATAGTAATGATAAAACCGGAAAGTTGTTAAAAGTTAACAGAGATCATTTTTGCGTCAAGCACACAGAACAGACAACTCAAAACTGACTAATAAACAATTCTTAAATAGTTAACATCTTTATTTGTTTACTAAAAATAATTAAACATTGTTTATAGAAATGTCGTTGCTTAGTACTACGTTTGCATAGTAACACAACGTGTAAACAGTGTCCTGACAAAAGAAAGACTTTTATGTCGGAGGAGATATCATCCTCTACAACGGTACATTTTTTATAGCTATTAGTAGAATAATATCCAGTTGCTTAACTTGGTTCGAACTCTGCCATGCATTTCTTATCAAGCCTCGCCGAGAAGAATATTTTTTTCTGTTTTTCAGAGAGGAAAGTGATGCAACGGCCAAAAACAATTCGCCGACATATTGCTTAAATGAAATTCAAATTCAATTTACGCAACACCAATGAGAAACAAATGAAATTTCCCGTTAACCAATGGCGTGCGAGCCTTCGTTTTCAAAACTATTTAAGCACGGTGAATTTACCATGCTAGTCAGTTGTCCCGATTGCCTTCTTCTTTGCGTTACCTGTGTGTGCTGTCTGCTACAGTCACTTGCGCTGATTTTTGGACTTGCTTCACACACATTGGCAATTTCAGTCACGCTTATCTTGTTGCTGCACAACTAGTGAGACGGAGCAACATCTACATTTGATCCCTTCAGTGTGCCAGTTACTGCAGATCTTCAACGGGATTACTCAGCTACTCACTCAACACGGATGTCATCGCCACAACAGAAGGAACAACAACCCAGTCAACCAGAGCTAGTCTCAAGTGTCTAGGAGCATTTCTAGATACTGCTACATTAACTGACTTAATCGGCATTAACGGAGAACGCAATACCGGCCCTAATAAAGGCTCGCAACAGTACTAACTCAGTTATCCTTGGCTCCTAACTGACTTTGTAATGTTGTACGGCATTTACTTGAAGCTGGGGCGTTTACAGTTCTAATTTTTGTTTTAAATTTTGACGTTTTTAGTTGTTTTAATACAAAAACGTTTCGCGGGACATTTTTGATTGTCCGGTTAACACGTAGCTATACCGAACAGTATGGGTGGTAAGTGACGTACACATTTTTAAAACAAATTTGCTGATATACAATATTCTAATACAAAAGTTTATTTTGTTTATTCCAGTGAAGTTTTTGGACATTGTGAAGCCATTCTGTGCTGTTTTGCCAGAAATTGCAAGGCCAGAACGCAAAATTCAGTTTCGTGAACGAGTTCTATGGACCGGAATAACATTGATGATTTTCCTTTTCTGTTGTCAAATTCCTCTTTTTGGAATTATGTCCTCAGAAACAGCAGATCCTTTATATTGGCTTCGTGTCATTTCTGCTTCTAATAAGGGTACGCTTATGGAGCTCGGTATTTCTCCTATTATTACATCTGGATTAATAATGCAATTATTGGCTGGAATTCAAATATTGACTGTTGGTGACGCGCCAAAGGATCGTGCTTTGTTTAATGGAGCTCAAAAATGTAGGTGAACATTTCTTATTTTTAGTATTTGGTATGGTCATAACTATTGGTCAGGCGTCTGTTTATGTTATGTCTGGAATTTATGGTGCACCTAGTGATCTTGGGGCAGGCATTTGTCTTCTCATTATCTTCCAGGTAAGCTTTGTTTTGTTTTATTTCCTCAGCTCACGTTTGCCGGTCTTTTGGTTCTAATGCTTGATGAGCTTCTACAAAAAGGTTATGGGCTTGGTTCTGGAATTTCCCTTTTCATCGCCACAAACATTTGTGAGACAATTGTTTGGAAAGCTTTCAGCCCAACTACTGTAAACACAGGGAGAGGTGTGTTTGTTATTTCATATCGTTTTAAGGTACTGAATTCGAAGGTGCTATTATTTCGCTTTTTCATTTATTGGCCACGAGAACGGACAAGGTTCGCGCACTTCGTGAAGCATTTTACCGTCAAAACTTGCCAAATCTAATGAATATTTTGGCTACTGTGTTAGTTTTTGCAGTAGTAATTTACTTCCAAAGTTTCCGTGTTGATATTCCAGTTAAGGCGATCCGCTATCGTGGCCAGTCTTCTTCTTATCCAATTAAATTATTTTACACCAGTAATGCGCCTATTATGCTTCAAAGTGCGTTGGTTTCAAATTTATACGTTATGTCTCAGATGTTAGCGAGCAAGTTTCGTGGGAGTTTTCTGGTGAACCTTCTCGGTGTTTGGTCTGATGGTGAAGGCGGTTCGCGATCAGTTCCAATTGGTGGGCTGTGCTATTATATGACAGCACCGGAATCTCTAGCGCATGCTCTTATGGACCCAATTCATGGTATCATTTACATCGTATTCATGCTGGGGAGCTGTGCATTTTTCAGCAAAATTTGGATTGGTGTTTCAAATTCACGTGCAAAAGATGTTGTAAAGCAACTTAAAGAACAGCAGACTAATATGCCTGGTCATCGAGAGAATTCTATGCAGCATGAGCTGAATCGACATATTCCCACGGCAGCTGCACTGGGTGGTCTCTGCATTGGGGCGTTGTCAGTGCTTGCGGATTTCTTGGGTGAGTATTTTCCAAATTTTCAATGTGCTAAAAGTGATTCAGCTACAAGCTAGGTGTTTTTGCTAGTTGACATGATATTCATTTCATTAGACTACACAAAATATCTATCAGAATATACTGAGTGCGCTTAAAACTGTCCAATATGGTTTTAATTTAATATATTTCTCAAAGCTAAAACAAACGCGTTCTATCAACTACACTCGTTGGTTTAAATTAGTCATCTTATTTGAATTAGCAAAAACTACAGTATATTATTCATTAATGCCTTTTTTAAATGCCAAATGTTTTCATTGCCAAACGGATTATTTATTTAAATATAACATTTTTGCTAATTGAGGAAGCCCTACTAGATTTATCTGAACTTGATTAATTTTTGTAGAATGAACGTAGGAAATGTTCTAGGATTTTGTGGTTTATCTGAGATTAAAATTAATGTGATTACAATGGGATGGCAATGTGATTGTGATATTGAAAAGCAGAGTTCAAAGCGAGGAATAATTGTCTGTAATTATACATTGTATTGCAACTTTAGGCTATTGTGACAATATAGCCACAGCTCTTGTTTTGGTTTAGGTCACTGTCTGCTGATCGTAGGGCAGTATTAGGTACGCCAACAATTTCAAAGATTGGCCATATCCGACTGCTATTCAATGTTTTAAACATCCTGCCTATAAGACCTAATTCTTTTCAACTAGTGGAATGCATCAACTTTTTCGTGGAAAGATCGTCGGGTATTTATACATTCAGCACAGCACTTGGTTCTAATCATAGGCTTGAGTGACGTAACTGTTATTGCGATAAGGGCATGTCTTTCTAATTCTAAATTATTTGTTTACCATTGTGCGATTTGCAACACATGTTCTCCATTTATGGCATTTGTAAGTCAACTTGTTTGACATACATGGTTTGGTGGTTTTCGTTAGTCTTTCAAAGTATACTCCACAATATTTAATCAGTTTTCAATGATGTTATTTATTATATTAATTACTTAATCTTGTCTGGCAATGTATAAAGTACAAAGTTGCTAGCATAGTTATCATCTATATTTCTTATGGTTATAAGATCAGATGATCATAACGGTCTACTTACAATCATAATTATGATGTAGCGGCAATCTGCAATAACTTCTTTTCTACAACATGAATTTCCAATTACCATCCCAGCTGATTCAGAATAGGTTGCGCTGCATACCGAAATGTGTATATTCAATTATATGCACGCCATTGCTAATGAGTTACTATCCCATTTAACGTACTATTACTGGGCTTGTACTGGGCAGGATATCTTGCAGAGCACTGCTTAATGACGGCTTCTTTAACCAGAGCTCGATGACTCAGCATCATTTATTTGTTCTATTAAACTTTTGAATCGTCAGCTGAGCTGTTTCCTTGCAGCAAGGTTGTGCATAAATATCTATTCTGTTTTAATAAGATGCAATTACGGGTTGCAGAATGTGATGACTCCGAGGTGCTCGTCAGAATATCTATGTATATATTCCTAAAAAACGGATCATTGAACAACTCGAAAATAAAAGTCATTGACGATTATGGATTTCGGAAATCTCTATATGCACAACGTGAATTGGATTTTACTGCGATTTCATGTCGTTTATACCATGATGTTGCTGCCTTTGGAATCGCAATTTTTCATTAAATATCAAGTTCAAGTCCTCGTTCATAATCATTTTCAATTAATATATATATATATATAATACCAAATTCTACGTGATCATTTAAACGATTAAAATAAGCAATCATTGACTGCTAAGTGCTAATATCAATAATTTAGGTAAAGTTTTCATACGTAAAATAAATCCAAATCCAATTACCTTGAAAACTGCACATCGTCGGTTATATGCTGTGCGGCGTTTATTACTACTATCAGAGTATGCCGGCGAGCGAACGGAATAGATAAAAACGGCATTTATATTGCATTAAAATCAAGAAATCTAAAGTATTATCACCAATTAAATGATGCCTAATACCTTGATTGCATTTACACATAAACTGTGTGCGATATGTAATGTCAGTGTAAACTAATATTTGCATCAGTTAGCAGTGTAAATTCATCTAGTTAATCGGTTTCGTCCTTCATTAGGAACTATAGGCATTTGCCGCATTCGTGGCTCGAACTTGCATGCGTTTGCCTTGGAGTTTGGAATATCCACTGCACCTTGATTTTTTTAATCTTGTAAGAACGAACTTCTGAAGTTTGATAAACAGGTGTACATTTTTATTCGTGTTGCAATGTTTTTCATTGAGCAAGTTTATTTTTTCCCGTTTTATTTTTCCTACTTTTAGGTGCTATTGGTAGTGGGACTGGTATCCTGTTAGCCGTAACAACTATCTACCAATACTACGAAGTATTTGTTCGAGAACAAAATGAGATGGGTGGCACTATGAGCACTCTATTATTTTAAAATGCCAATAAATGGATCAAAGATTATCTGCTGAGCTAGAAGTCATGCATTTTGCACCTGTGTTTTCTAGTAGGCATTTCACGACCTGCGCGTTGAATTATCTCTTTTTTCTAGTTTTGAGTTTGATTTGCCATGCCTTTAAACCGAGTAAAGACCGATGAAAGCATCTAAATTTATGTAAAATTGTGATATACACCTACAATTATAATATTTATAGTTTCTTTACTTTCGTTTATTATCATAATGTTAATTATATGTGGTTTTGTTGGCGACGCCTATTTCAATTTTTTGGCTACAAGTTGACTTTATATGTCACCATTATTCCCCTTGACTTTTCTTGAGGTAACCGTCTTATAATTTCCGTATTTTCCTACATATGTATATTACATTTAAATTTGTCATTTATTATTGTTTTCTCTTCGTAGCCAATGTTATTCACCAAGGCTAAAAATAGTGGTTCATATATTTTACTTTTAGTGATTTCGTGAGGGAAAATAGGCTAATTTCTAGAATTCGTTTGTTATAGTAGGACACAAAGTGTAATCATTTTTATGTCACCAATTTAATCTACCTTTAATGTCGTCTAAGGATGATAATTTTTTTCATGATATGAATCAATAGTATTAGTAAATAGTTTCAAAATTAATTAATCACAGATTAATTTGAGAATTTGCCGCTCTTGTATGGTAATTGTGCTAGAACACATGGTTTTGTGTAAAAATAAGTTTATGAATTGCTTTGAGTGTTGCCTAATTGTATATATTCTCTCTGTCCTTTATTTGTTATATTTAGTCACATGTTCTCATTTAATTGACAAAACTATCTCGTTATAAAGTATTAGAAGCTGCATTACAAACGAGTGATGTCATTACTGTCAGGGTGCCGGAATTTTATTGTTGAATGTGCTATTATTTACAATGAATTATATGCAATTTGAATTACTACTGTTGAGCAAAGTTTTTTGTTTATATCCAAGTGATATTTACACTGGTGGGGCATTTAAAGGCTTTTGTAATGTCTACCTTGACTTTTGCTCATAGAATAGCTATTGTAGATGGCTTATCAATTGATTAATACATTTTTGGCTCCAATAATTACCATAAATAAGTTGATTACGTTTTTGTACACTTCGTTGAATTCTAAATTATGAACTTGTCGAAATCATAAAGCTGTTTGTTCCATCAATAATTGGTTAATGACAGAATATGCCAATTAGTTATTCAGCATTCTGATCAGGAATAGCATTTGCTCCGTCTTTATAATAGGCATAGCAATGCTACCCGACGTGTGGATTATTGGAAAAGTCCGTTTCGTTAATATGGATTACTCTTGTGTTTCACTATTGGATTTGGAGGTTTGCGCAGTCCCACGTAATCAATAAACAAGATTGTCTTCAATTGCTCATCTTAATTGCATCTTAATTTAGATAACTGCGATTTAAATCCATTTGCATGGACGATAAGTGAGCCTTATTTTTTTGCGAACTGGTCGCATTGTAATAAGTATCAGAATACTGTTTCGACGGGAAATGAATAACAGCAATTATCATTCACCAATACTTTGTGCAACATTATTTTTAAATAAGTTGTGTATCAAATGTTACGCTACTGGTAACAAATTAGTTCAAATATGACCAGAAGGAAAAACCAAAGACATTCGTTACATGCATTCTAGCGACTCATGAACAGAAGACGCTATTACACCCTTTACCAACTATAAATTTATGTGAGGAATATGGGAAAACTTCCTACACCTTCAGTAGGGAAGTTTGTTTCGACGATGCCTCTTCAAAGCCAATTCATTATATAAAATGTCTGTCAGGTGTACAAACACTAGGGCTATACTATCAGTACCCGATATACTAACATGATGGTAGCGATCAGGTACATGGTAGCAAGACTGCGCGTACAGATGCATTGTAAACACGACCTTTAAGGCAAAGTGAAATATTCGCGTTTCTCCATGAATGACGAGAGTTCGAGGAAGCTACTCTATCTTTCGCGATTCGTATTCTCACCTCGTCTGACATATTGCTCAAGATTTGTAAATCTGTCAACTATGCCTAGATCTTCATTCTGCAGTCGCATCGTTCGAATGAGTGGTGACTGATCCTGTAACAGTATCTTACATTTAGAGGGTGCGAATTTCATAGCGAAATACGGAACAACTGTTAATCTATTCAAGGTGGCTTGGGCAGCATCCTGATTGTCAAATAATAATACGATATCGTCCGCATAGTCAAGATCGACTAGTTTATCGCCCGGGAGAACTTCAACTCCAGCATCCTGAATGTATTGGATAGTGTTTTTCATACAAATTAAACAAAAAGAGGAAAAATGGACAACCTTGATGAACACCACTGCTGGCTGTAAAGTTATGCGTTAATTCGTAGAACTTAACGCGACCAGGAGTATTTGTGTAGAGCTCGTATAACAAATTTTGTGGGTACACCGCTTTTTGACAAAATATGGAATAAAACATAGCGATCCACCGAATCAAATGCACCCTTGAAGTTTAAAAAGACTGCTATTGTGGGACCGTCATATAATGCCTCTGTTAAAGAATTTGCCTCAACTCAAAAATATTATCTATACTGCGCGGAATCCGGCCTGTTCTTCTCTTGTTTGTGATTCACGTGAAGCGCTAAGACGAATTAGGATAATCGGAACAAATAACCTATGTACGAGTGGGGTCAAGCTTATACCTCGATGGTTATCGCACGAATAAAGAATGCCTTTTTTGAAGATTGGAATGATATTCGACTCATTCCAGTCAAGTGGTACGGTTTCCTCATTCCATATAGTATGAAAAAGTTTGGTCAACGCTCCTGAAATTATACAAACAATCCTGGAAGCAAACCATCGAAGCCTGCGGCTTTGCGGCGTTTAAGAGAGGATTGCATTGCGTACTTCTAACTCTGATGATTCTTCGGGACTAACATTCCACACTGTTGATACAGAAATGCTTTCGGGAATCGGAACTGACGCGGGTGGCCAGGAAAATTGATCTTTGAAGTGTTCAACCCACCTGTCAAGACGACTTATTTTATCGGCTATTAAATCGTTACTATCATTTATAGTGTCACTAACTTTCAATTTTCTCGGACCTGTTGCGCGAATATGTTGGAACAAACAGCGGCAATTTCCTAACGCGAAAGCTTGCTCCATTTCTTCAGCCTTTTTAACTCAAAAGTTTTCGAGATTCACTTTTAGACTGCGCTTAAGTTAGCGACTTATATTGCGATGGTTATTATTAGGAGTTGAACCAGGTGGAATCTGGCACCTTATTTCGAGTTTCTCCATAGATTTTACAGAGAGCCAATGATTATTTGTACGAGGGCCTGCAATTCCACATACAGTAGTACCTGCATTGTGCATAGTGGAACTTATCTTGGACCAAAGTGTATTCGGATTTTCACCATCCAGACCAGTTAGATTAGCCTTTAGAATATTTTCATAATTTTGTCGAAGGACGGTTGTTCGAGTTTGCCTACATCAATTTGGGGTTTATTCTTAATTATTTTCCCGGAAAATTTTAGAGCAAATCTACAACGGATAAGTGCATGGTCCGAGTCGACATAAGTGTTCCAAAAAGAGCGACAATCCTGGATGCAACCACGCCATCTATAACTAATTGCTACATGATCTATTTGAGTCCAGATTTTGACATGGCAGAAACAGTTGAACTCACTTCCATCCAAATTGGGTAGTATAGGACCCCCTCGTCTGCCAGGATGGGTCTTCGTGCTTTTATCCTTAGTTGCTTGATTTAGAAACCCATAGCGTTATGGCATCTAATCGAGCTGAGTGGCGATTTTGTTGCAGATGTCCAGTAGAATCATTTTCGGAACTTTCTTTTCTTAGTAGGGCAAAGTTAGCTGCGAGGTTTAGTTTTTTTATAACGTGATTCAGTGAAATCCGCAATGAAGCTGTATTGCTGATGTTGACTTGCCCGAATGCTAACTTGGTCAGAATTGTGTTGTGGAGAGGTTTAATTTGCCTCATTTCTGTGAGTTGTCCTGATAAATTTACTCATATTAGCTTGGTATTCCTTCTCTCTATGCCTCACTCTCAATCTCTCTCGTAAATCTCACCAATAATTTTTCTAAAATATTCCTTCTGTTTTCATTTATATGCTTTTTTTACTCCTTATGGTTATATGGCAGTGAATATTAGTCACTTTTGACTTTTGTATGGCTGGACATAATGATGATGATGACATGGTAGCAACACAATGGATTTAAATGTATACTAAAGTTAACCAAAATAATGAGATTTACAACTATTTCTCAACACCTGCTACTCCAGCAAATTAATGCACTCTGGTTTTGATCGATATCAGTTATCACATTTTCTCGATAGCGGTAGTTTTGATATGTTGTTCAACGACTGGTTAAATACAATTGTATTGGTGCTTGAAGCTCGCTAACTTGATTTAAAGAAATGTTACCACCACCCGCGCAATCAATTATTGTTCAATTGTATTGTCTATTTATATGTGTGTAGCGAAAGCTACAAATAGCTAATATGGAAATTGTGCAGCCGACATTTCTAGTCACGTACAATGTATGCAAGACTACTAGATGTGAGAGTCGCATATCTAATTTTGCTTTCCATATATATATATATATATATGCAATGCGGTTTGATCCTCGATAGTCAGTTTGCCGTCGTACTCTGATGATGATCATGGAAGGTCGAAACGCGTCAGTGCGTTGCGGCTATTGACGGTAGTATTGTTATGTTGTTCGACGACTGGTTAAATAAAATGGGATTGGTGTTTATTTCAAGCTCGCAAACTTGATTTAAGAACGGAAAATATTGTCTCCCGTACATTCGTTTCGTTCATACTGGCGGCTCCTCTGCAGAAGCCGGGGTTACGGTAAGTCGGTACAATCCTATACAATTCAAGTCAACTCACTATGTGTGTTATGTATGTAACATATTATATATATATATATATATACCAAGTCTGTAAAAAGTGCTAAAAGTATGGCTATTTTGTTAGTGTACGATACCAATATTTTGGTTCCCGTTATCACGCTATCAACACTAAAGATTTCAGTCAAACAATCATTGCTTTCTCGGTAGGTGTTACCAATTACTTAAATAAAATTTGCGAGCTTGAAGTAAACAATCCCGTTGTATTTAACGAGTCGTCGAACAACAGCAAAATTATCATCAGTTTTACCAACTGGCGCATTTTGTTCTTCCATGATCGTCATCAGAGTAAGGCGACAAACTAAAAGGCGTGATCAAACTGCAATTCATATATATGGAAAGCAAAATGAGATACGGCTTTCACACCTGGTAGTCTTGAACACATTGTTCTTGATTGGAAATGTTGGCAGCACAATTTCTATGCAGCTTTCGCCGCACACAATACAATTAAACATTAATTGATTGTGCAGGTGGTGGTAACAATTCTTTAAATCAAGTTTGCGAGCTTGAAGTAAACACCAATCCCTTTGTATTTAACCAGGTGTCGAACAACAGAGCAAAACTACCTTCAGTCACTGACGTGTTTCAAACTTCCATGACCATCATTAGTACACGACGGCAAACTGATTAGCGAGGATCAAACCATTAGTAGTAGAAATAGACAATATAATATAGAAACAAAAATGAAACTGATTTGATAGAAAGAATGATTTAGGAAAGTTGGATCTAGCATAAACAGAGATGCCTACCTAGACAACAAAAATGACCAGACCCCACCGTCACAGCCCAGGTTAAGCCAACCACAAGGCATGGCGCCCACGGCAGTTAACACTAAACCGTAAGCTAGGCAATTACAATGAGGACGAACACTACGAATTCGCAACAAGGACGCTATTGAGCACTATTCGCTGCCATAACATACAGTAGTTTCAAATAAGATTAATGATGAGCATACGCATCCCATTCTGGTAGACAAATGGGTCCTGAAACACCATTTTTTCATATTTCGTTTCAGTTGGTTTTCACATGTTAAAATCTATCGGTCTCATGTCTAAAACCAATCAGACCCTAGTGACAGATTAGTGCTCTAATATCGATTGAGCCAGCGCAATTCATGTAGTCTTTAGGCCTTGTTAACAGGGGGCGCTTATTGTTGGATTAAATTATGTCTACGGGTGTCAGAGCTGATAGTTCGTTGTTGATATTCTATATGGACTATAATGAAACAGCAGTTGTTAAATGCCTGTTTGCATCTACCGTTACTTTAATGGATCATGATTGATTGGTGTTTAACAATGAAGGGCAAGTCGAGGTACTCTTCTTTCTCCACGGAGAGACTTAATTAATACCGCTCTAGTTTTTGGAATACTTATATTCACCTCCTCACCCATATTGCGTGAGTTATTGATACATATACGAATTTTTGTGAAACGCAAACTAATTAGAATTTTTTTCTCGGAGCCCAAAATTTGAAGTGAGCAATATCTGAAATTTAGAGAACACGACTTTCAAACTGAAAGGTTGAACCATCACTGACAATCTATTCAAACTGATGAATTCACGAACAGGTTTGTCGAGTTTTACTGATTTATCATCTGGTTAATGGTTATTGCTAAATCATTCACCTGAAAGAACTTTGATGCATGTATTGATTGTTCACACTTACTTGACCAGAATTGCTTGGCCTACATTGCTCTTATTATATCTATAACTTTAGATGGCATAGAAGATTTCGTTAGTATCTTGAATATAATGCTGCAATTCATTTTTCAAATGATGCTTTGAGATCGGGAAAAATGACATCTGGAAGAGCGATATTCAAATAGATTTTAAATTGATTCTCTGAAGGTAAAACTTCAATCTCGTCGGAGTCCAGCCTGTTTTGCTCTAGAATTTGAATCATATAAAACGCAGAGCGCCGTAAGTGCATGGACGCGACTATCCTAGATTCGGTAGAAAACAAACATATCGCCAAGATTAATTCACGAAGTACGAAAGCCTTTGTTGAGTTAGAGAATAATGGTCAACTAGATCTAAGCGAGCGAAACCGTGTCGTTATTCCTTATAGCTCGTAAGAAATTAGCCAAGGCGTGATAAACTATGCAAAAATTGTTCGTTTGAAGGCAACACTTCGATACATGCAGGTTTGCGAGGGTATTTCAAACTATGATGAAAGTTACAGTTTAGTCTCACTTTTTTAATACAGGAATATTTCGGGTACCGTAGCTAATGAAGGTTATGTGGAAATTGTCCTTTAATGTGTTCTGCCTAGCGATCAAGGCGAGAAACATCGGTTCTAAGATTATTGTGTGTTCGCTGATTTGATTTTCTCGAATCTGTTGTGCGAGTAAGATGGAATTAACTTGGCTTGTTAACAAGTACGTACGCCTCTTCCATCTCTTCAAACTTATTAGTCCAAAATACTCAAATTAATCTTTCAGACAGCATCTACATTTGCGTACACATATTTTGAGGTTCAAAACACACACGGTGTGAATCAGAATGGTGTATTTATTTGTCTGTTACTTGTGGAATCACACGTTCTGGTTTTGGGAAAGAAGCTTGTATACATTTTCTTTGTCCAACGTTCCAGCCAAAGCCTCCTATTTTCCAATTTGTCCTAATGCTTTTACATTAATTACACCGAAGTGAAGCTAATTTAGCAAATTAATGTGAATGTCATTGATTATGTATTTGTTGTTATCCTGTTTTCAAAAACACCATGTGCTTATTGAACGGTTATTTTGTATGGTAATCAGTACAAACATCCATAGTATTGAAGGAAACTGTACCATGTTTTAAGGAAAACCAGCCCACGAAGTCCTATGCCGGCTTGTGAACAAGAAACTTTCTACCTCTATCAAATTTGATATATTAAAATGTATTTCATGGTCTCATTTTTACAAAAGACCGAGGTGGGATGCAAGATATTCATATAATATCAGATATTCTTTTACCAAATGCCAAAACATTAGGAAGTATTTGATTATAATTGCTTATGAGAACTGACTGTAGATACTTGTTTGGTAAGGAATTGCTCGAGCCGGCTAATCCTCGTTGAATACTTTTCAATTAACAAACATTATCACATCCTTGTATAATATAAAGTCAAAAAAATTAATAAAAATTATTACACACGTTTAGAAATGATATTGGAATGAATATTTCTATAATTAAATGAACGTGTAAATTCATACCTTTTTCTCCCTTGTTTATAACACATCACGTACTGTCCAAATTAGCTGCAGGCAAGGTTCGAGACGGAACGTTTTCTTCATATTCTGGTGCTCTAACCACTGATCCACCCTGCCGCACACTACACTATTTTAACATACATACTAACTTTTGTCTTTTGGTTGCCCTTTCATTTTAGTACAGCTTGTTTCGCATACCAATATTCCTGGAGTTCCAAGATACCGTCCCTATTCTGTCATTATAGGGCAGACACCGCGCTGCTTGGTTAAGTGAAAAATGTTTGCGCGGGAAGTGATAACAATTAATTTATTCAAGGTTATGCTTGCGACCTAAATACATGATCCTTTACGTACATAAACCTATCATTTTAAATTCAGAATTGTAGTTCTGAAATGACAATTCATCCAGTAGAATCGGTTTCGTCCAACTTGGTAACTCATCACGTAGTGTCCAGAATTAGCCGAGTACAAGTTTTGAATATGGACAAGTCTGCAACAGTTTCTCTTGCTCTGACCAGGGAGCCACCGTGCTAAACTACACAATTTTCAGTTAAATACTAAGTAATATTTCTTGGTTAGCCTACTAATCAATGAAGCTGTTATGGCATTCCTATAGACCGAATGTTTAAAGTAACCCTCACGAATATGCCATTATAGAGCCGAAACGACTCTACATGACAAACAGATTTCGAATTTAACCTTATGCACACTACACATAATTTTCAGTTTCATACTTTATACTGATTCTTGGTTAGCCTTTCGTTTCAGTGGAGCTTATATTGCGTCCCTTTTTTGACTCAAAATTCTAAATAACTACCTCCAATTTGTCATTATAGAGCAGACGCCACGCTACACTTGGATCCGTCATTGAATTGAATATTTATATAATTAAATGAAAAGAGAGTGCAAGGGCGCGATCTTGATATTAACAGTTTATTTAAATACATTTGTCTGATTAAATTAAGAATGATATTGTTTATAAAAGGAAATTCATCTAGCAGTTCGGTTTCATCTGTATTGGGAACTCATCACGCACTATACGGAATTAGTAGCGGAGAGTGTTTGATCCTAGGGACGCCTCCTTCGGATTCTGGTGCATTATCCACTGAAGATCCTTAGCGCACACTTCACAAAATATTATAAACGTACTAACTAATTTTTCCTGAATTAGGCACCGGCAAGGATCGAACCTGGGTATGTGTGCTTCTGCTTCTGGTGCTCTAACCACTAAGACAACTCGCCACACTCTTCAAACAATTTTCAGTTACAAACTAACAAATTTTGTTTAGTTAGCCTTTCGTGACATCCCATTAATCCTATATTTCCAACCAACCATCATCAATATATTTTAATATACCAGACTTCACGCTTCATGGGAAAATATTATAGAATAAAATATTTCTAGAATTGCGTTAGAATTCTAACAGTTAATACAATCAAGGTTGAGATTTTGATCCCAACACATGGCTTATTATCTATATAAATTGATCAAATTTTTATAGTATTAAAATCATCATTCATTCAGTAGACCGGTTTTGTCCTTATTGGTATCTCATCACGAGCTTTCCAGAGTTAGCTGCCTACCAGGCTCGCATCTGAGAAGGTCTGCTTGGTATTAATGGATTCTAACCTCTGGGCCACCCTGCTGCACACTAAACACAATTTCCAGTTATTTCCGAAATAATATTCCTTGGTTAGTAATTCGTTCAATGGAGCTTATATTGCATCTCTTTTGACTCAAAGTTCTAAATAAACATACCTAATTTGTAATTATGGGGCAGAAGCCACGCTAGGTTTAGAATTGTTATTGGATTGGATATTTATATAATTAAATGAACATTGTTTGTGTGGGTCCTGATAACAATTACAATAATCAAGTCTGCGATATTGATCTAAACAAATGGCTAATCAGGACAAAATATTTGGTATATAAAATAAAATCGTTTCTAGTTTGGGTCTGGTTGGTTCTGTGTCCAGTTTCGAACCATGTCCGCGGCTATTTCTGGATTTTACGTGATGAGATCCCAGTAAGGATTAAACCGGTTCACTGATTAAGTTGTCCTTTTAACAATGTGTGTATGAATAAAGGGTCATTTGGTTGGTTCCACTTAACAATCTAAATCAGGACAATTTTTATCACGCACACGCAAACAATTTTTATTTTATTGCTTATATTAAATTCATTACCAATTCAACATGTAGCGCGTTGTGTGCTCTATAATGACAGATTGGGATGGTTAGTTAGATGTCTTATAAGGTCCACTGAATAGTAACTCTAACCATGTAAAAATAATTAATATGAAACTGATGATTGTGTGAAGTGCGTGGCATGGTGGCTCTGTTGTTTGATCACCAGAATCTGAATTATGCGTAACCCAATTCGCAACTTTTCCGCGGCTAATTCTGGACGTTACACAATGAGTTTCCAATAAGGACGAAACCGGTTTAGTTGATGAATCTTAATTTAAATAAATCTTGCGTTATTACTGACAAATGTATTTACATAAAGGGCAATGGTATTAGTTCACGGTCGCAAACTTGATTATAGTAATAACTATTTTTTTCATTGTTTTGTTTAACTGTTGAAATATAATTGAATTGATATTTGATATGAATTAACTCATCCTTGGAAGTACTTTTTTAAAATACAGATATCGTTCACTGGTTCTCTGCTATTTTCATTTACACGTGTTGTTCAATCTATGGGATTTGCTACCTGAAATAAGTTAGAAATAGACGGACAATAGAAAAACGTCATCAGTCTGTCTATAAGATAAAGAGCGTAACGTAAATAATGCCGTATCATGAGAGGGATTTTAAAAAAAATGTTAACTGTGCCAGGTTTCGAGCCTCTGTTCGGGCATCACTTTGCGGACACATTTCTCTCGTATAAAATGAGTTCACATATGTCGCGTCGTCAGTTATTGGCTTGCCATCTCTCGACTAGAAGATGTCACATTGGTATTAGACGCCGCCGTGTACCGATTCTTCCCTCGCATAGAAGTGTTGTTGCCATGTCTACTTCGTTTCATGAAGTCATTTTCATGTGTTTATGTACTCAAAAACGTCCACAAATATCGGAAATTCAACACACGCAGGCCAGAGTGCATGCATTTGCTGGAGTAACAGATGTGAAATTTAGCGTGAAATACCTGGAATTTTACCCTTTATTCATGCTGAATTTTGGTATCCTTTTGGGATTATATTTGAAAAACTTTTCTACTCGGCAAGTAATACCTAATAGATAATTGCATATATATATATATCACTACTCTGCAAAGAAGAATATATAACTATTACATAATTAACTGAATGATTTCATGATTACCAATAAATGCAATAACTGTTGACGATTCGGGCAAGTGTGTGGATTTGCTGAAGTAACTTGATTTTAATTCTTAAGTTTTGTAAAATTTAGCCTACATCAAAGGACATTGTGTTGGTACCACTTAAAGCCTTGATATCCCAGAACCCACTTAGATTATACTGTTTACAGGCTCGGTGTAGATTATTTATAGTGAGCTGGCTATGGGATTGCATTTCTGAAGGCTTTATTTGAAGTAACTTTGAATACACATTGGTATAGGGAATTATACCGTGTCAGCTGTCCAAATTTTTGACGAAATGTATGGTAGATATATGGCCTAGTACAGGCTCCTTCTTATGAGTCGCAAGTAGGTATGAAATACGTGTATGCGCGAGATTTAGCCGTTTGTTCATGGTGAAATAAGTGCACTTTTTTGTTAAAATTTGAGCTATATTGTTACTTTGTGAGTAATACCTAAGGAAAACGGAAAAACCTTGTTAACGGATTCTTATTGTGCTAAATAACTATTTTGCGTCCACTGTACATATTTTGAATTCATATATTTTGGGACGTATGTCTGGCCAGTTGGTCAATGGTAACCTCATGACAACACAACAATTGGACAGATGAGATGTTTTTAAGTGATTTCATTTTTAATTAATTGTCAATTACATAACTATATCTGACTTTTCACTAGAAATGCATGCTTCATGTATGCGTGCTTTTAAGTGCCTATAAATGTAACGCGTTCAATTTAATATAGTTACCTGTACGTGTCCACTCATCTTATTAAAATAACGGTGATATTATAAACCACGAGATGATAATTTGCCGTGCCTGCGTTTGTGTGGGCTTATTACTGTTAACTATTTAGTTAAATGTACTTACACACCCACGAACGTTCATAAACGTTATATTAAGGTGATTAGAAAAAGTAAAATAGGTATACCTCCGAAAAATAGCTATACGTTTTCTTTGTTGAAAGTTGTGTTTACGAGTAACCTCACTGGTTAATAAAAGCCCACGATAGTCTTTGCAGGATAGATACTCTGGATTTGGAAAAAAACAAAACAATAGAGATAAGAAGTTTACAAAAAGTCAAAATTTTTAAAGGAAATTACAACAAGGTAGAGCATTTTAATATGGTAAAGAAACGGGTGATATTGGTCGTTAAGGTATATTGAGAAGTGTAAAATCCATAGATGAAATAGGCTTAATGATAAAGTAATAGAGCTGCTGATAAAAAAATAAAATCGTGCAATTATCCTAAAGTTAGTTATAAAATCGTTAATTCACTGCTTCTGCATATAAAACAATTTTAATCCAAAGTGTACACTTAATTGCAAGACGCGAGTTTCTAGATTGGTGCAATTTTCATTATCTATCAATATTTAATTGTGTGTTAAAAATCACACCCTTCTGATTTACATAGATTACATAATTTATTTTGTCCATACATTACAACCACGTATTGATACTAGTCGACGACCATCACAATTAACTGTATACGCCGTCTCTACTGTATTAAGCGTAAGATCTGATATATTTAGACCCGCTACAATGATCCTTCCATCTTACTTTTATTGAATGCATGATTTTATTAACAAATATTAGGTTACATTCCTTAAATGGAATTTCATGCACTCCTGAGTTATCTAAAAGTTTACTTTTCTCCTATTTTGTTTGGTAGCATAGTCAGGAGGGTATGGCATTGTTCAAAAGGGGTTTGAATTTTATATGGTGTTGCTATCGGTTTTATTTTAGTTTGGGCTCCGTTTTTACCACAAAATTACGATTCATCTTGTTCTATTTCAATGAAAGTACTGCCAAGTATGATTACATTTCCTTATGATGTTCAGCATTGTTGAATCATAAGCGGTTACCCATTGGACCTGGACATTATTCGAGATCCTTCTAAATCATTCTTCCTAAGTGTTACTCTTTGTAACGGGCACCTTATTTTCATCGAATTTAAGATACAGAGTTACATCAAATATGAAAGACTTGGCTCAAAATTATGAAGGAAACACGTGTTATTATCTTTCTCAATAACATCTATTTATAATTTTGGACATTTAAAATTTAATTGGTATACATAAAGGATTGTAAACCATATGAATCGTTTTCAGTTGTAAATTATATTTCACACACATGACTAGCTTAGTTTGATAAACGTATCGTCGTCCTTTACATGATTCCAAATAATTAATATATTAACAAAGAGTATTATATGCATGCATATATATATATATATATATATATATATATATATATGTATATATTAGGATTTGAAGCATTATATCTAAATGATATTTCTCATTATAATGCAAAAGATATTTTCTAACGATACTGCCAATTAAGGCCAATTAGGAATACTTTATTTTCTTATCTAATTCCATCATAAAATTAAAATATCAATCCATATCATGCATTATGGACATTCAACTTCGCATTTTATTAACAGGTGATCAATCAGAAAATCCCGAAAACATTTCATTGCTTTGAGTATTAGTATATTTTTCTACATTGTTACTACATCTAATCTTGCCAAAAAATCGTTTTCATTTTAACCACATAATCAATAACCTCAAACAAACTTTATAAATGTATCAATGTTTAATGAAAAAAGTACACATATTTCCTCATTATATGAACTAGCAACTTGTGCGTGATTAAATTAAGCTTAAAAAATTATATTTTTGCAATTACTTGACATCTTACAACTTATCAGTAAAGGCTTCATTATTAATTTTATTGTATAACTCTGTATTATTTAGGCTTTCATCAATCTCATCATTATAATCTGAACTGGCGCTTCTTTGTATGCTTCCAGTGATATCACATTTTTTGTCATTAACTGTTTTATGAGACTTTTTCCTTAGTTGTCTGTTTTATATTTCTTTTATTGTGCGTTTACACAGTTTTGCTAACATCTAATTCAGATTTGAACATATCTCTATCTGTTAGTAAATTCGTTGCTTAAAGACTTTTGAAAATATTTAACTTTTATCACATTTCTCAATCTGAATAGCGTTGTTTAAACCTCTGTTAAGCAATTCAAGATTATTCTTATTAAATTATATTTAAGAAAACTTCACTATTTGAGTTGTTACAATTTCATTACTCTTATTTACAATAGGTCTAGGTAAATACTGTTTGTTGCGGAGAACTTATATATATGCAAGTATGTATTAGGTGTTGCGAAAATAGTAACAAATTAGTTCAGTTGTGACCAGAAGGATAAAACAAAGGCAGCATGAACGGAAAGTATAATCTCATGCACATTCGTTTCGTGCTTACTGGCGATTCATAAGTAGGAGCCGGTATTACGCCCTTTAACCACTATATATTTGGGTGAAGAATGTGGTATAATAGGACGGTACTATCTCCTAGACGAATGTGTAAACCTGCAATAGTGAAGCTAGCATCGTATAGTCTACGGCAATGGGACTTCAACACTAACTTACACTATATAATATATAAACGGAGTCTGTAAAGGATACTAACACTATGGGTATTGTGTTAGCAACCGATACCAACATTATTGTATCGAAAAGGTACATGGTACTAACACTATGGTTTCCGAGTCCGTACATGGTACCAACATGATGGATATCAATTTATGCTTTAGTTCACCGAAATTGAGAATTACAACAAATTCTGAACATCTGTTACTCCAGTAAATCCATACACTCTGGCCTTGATCGATATCAGTTATCAATTTTCGCGGTAAGCATGACATCATTCATTTCAATATATAACAGTTAAATACTGTTTGTTGCGGTGAACTAATATATGCAAGTATGTATTAGGTGTTGCGAACCTAGTAACAAATTAGTTCAGTTGTGACCAGAAGGATAAACCAAAGGCAGCATGAACGGAAAGTATAATCTCATGCACATTCCTTTCGTGCTTACTGGCGATTCATAAGTAAGAGCCGGTATTACGCCCTTTAACCACTATATATTTGGATAAGGAATGTGGGATAATAGGACGGTACAATCTCCTAGACGAATGTGTAAACCTGCAATAGTGAAGCGGGAGGTGATAACAATTACGTTTAAATCAAGGTTGCGATCTTGATATAACCACCTAACCCATTATTTACATAAATTTGTCAGTATAAACTTAGTATTGTATACTGTTTAAACGGGCATTTATCGCGTAGACCGGTTTCGTCCTTATTGAGAACTCATCCTGTACTGGCAAGAATTTTCCGCGGACAGGGCATGTAGTACCATTTTAAATTATGCTTCTGGAGAACATACGTGTTAGGCTTCAAAGATTTGTTGTGCAATTGTAGATTTGTATTCGACGCTTGATTTAACACAGGTGTTTATGTTGCTTTGTTCTCTTATTTTATCGGCCTACGTAAGTTTATATTATGTTATTTTAGTTTTCTCCATATTCAGTTCAAATTCACGTTGCTCTAAATCATGAATGACGTTGTCCTTATGTTTAAGGCAGCGTCATGTTTAAGTCATATACTATTGAAATATAAATGATACACAATATTACATTTAAAAAAGTTTACGAATAATATAATGTTACGGACAAAATTCTATTAAAAAAATATTTTTCGCTTTCCGTATTATTTGTCTTTTTCTGTGTATAATCGATATTTCATCTTTGATGCCTTTGAGTTATATTTCCTACCTACATATTTTTAAAAGAATTGTTTCGCTCGTCACGTAATTGATTTCTTACCTGATCAGTGTTATTATGCACATTAACCGCATTTCAATTCTCTTAGTTACCAGTAGAAACGATAAAGAGTACCGAAGAAACAACTTTTCAGAATTGGGACTACGATAAGTCTGATAGAAAAACGGAGGATCGTACAGTCATATTAATACCGGACATCAAACTAAGCAAATAAATAGAATGATAGCATAAAAATATATATAATATGCGAGGCGTTTTTATACAATACTTTATTCTGCGAAATTAACTTCGTAAACAACTAGGAGGATACTGAATTGTTATACAAAGTAATTTATGTTGATTTAACCATGAGCCTAATTACGTTTAGATGGTGGGAACTGTGAAGGGCAAATAAATGTGGACATGTCAATAGTTCAGATATGACACATAATACAGTAGAGACGGTATATAGCTAACTGGACCGACTGTCGATTACTTTTGGTTTTTGGTCGTAATGGAACGACAGTATTAATTAGGGAATCTACTGAAATTAAAATCGAGGGATAAAATAATGCATGAGGCGGCGGTAGAAAATTCAATGAAGCTCGACTTGGAACAAGGTATTTTATAATTGTAGGAAGCAAATTGGGCCTGAATCAGAATTGAAAACTTGCTCGAGTAAAATGGGTGATAATGTTGGATTAAAAGCAACTTATAGAGGCGAGGCAAAATAAAATAATAAGAGAATCAACTAAAGTTTGGATTATTTCATAGTTTAAATTATTATTACTTTTTATTTCTGAATATTAAAAATTAGGTCCTTTACATAGTGTATCGCGTTTTAATTTTGCTTCCTGTTTACTATCAGTTATTAACCATATATTTATCATTTTTCTTAAAGTATGTGATTTTCAAACTTGATTTTCTGATTTGTATTTATTTTAAATTATTATCCTTATTGTTTCACTATTTTACTATCTGAAGATTATTTATCATGACGATTTTTTTGTGACTGACGCGTGCACATTATCTTGGCCTATCCTATCCAGTTATGTCAATCGTAAATACTGCATTTAATGAATTTATTGTAAAGCATTTATTTTTTGTATGTACAAGAGGGAATTGTCTTAATCAGTATTTTTCACGTAGATGATTGTACAAGCGCATGTACCTATATTTGACACAGATGCACTAAAACATTTCCTACACTTTTATAATTAATATTCTGTAATGTCTATGAAATCACCGTTATTTCATTTAGATTACATGGTATAGCGTTCAAATGGATACTTTGCAGTCACAAACGCACTCAATTGCACTTACACAACGCACGCTTTACTTTAGTGAAAAATCAGGCATTGTTATAGGATTTGCTAATAAGTATAAATGAAGCCGTTTGACTGAAATATCATACTAGTTATATTACCCGTGAAATGTTGATGGTGTCATGAGCATATTATTTACAAAGGGGTTCAGAAGAGAGCCCCGAAATAAACTGAAATTAAAATATAGACAGGAGATTTGAAATATTTGTTTCACGCAACACGGTTGAGGTAATAAATTATTTTAAATTCACGCAAAATAGTCAACTATTTATAGACCACAGCAACACGTGCTGTCACCATACTTAGAAAATCTAAATTACCCTTTCCATTCAGCACTTTCTCGTAAGTTAACTTTCCTACGTCCTTCGGTCAACTTCTCTGCAACCTCACATTTTATGTCTTTATCCATTATATCAAAATAAGACTTATCACAAACAATTTATTATAACAAAGCGCGAACGCTTATTGTCTTAATGATTGCCACCTAATACCTTTATGATTGCGAAGACTTGTGGCGAATTTGAGATCATTCCGTTGATATCAACACGAATAATAATTTGCGGTTAATTCAATAATTCATTATCAAGATTCAGAGAAGGAAGTTTGGTATACAGTTAATCAGATATAGCGTGCTATTGCCAACAAAATCTCAAGAGATATGAATATTAACGAAAATAAAGACAAGCCATAATTTTAGACAATTTAAACAAAGTTAATTCCAAAAATTGCAATATTTAAAAAAACATAACTTTGATTAGAGATTGAAGTAATTCAAATGTCTAAAAATAAAAAGATTAATTTTATATTGGTAGTCATTTGAACTTCACAGTACAACTTCTATATATATATATATATATATATATATATATATATATATATATATATATATATAGGAAACAACAAGTCAGTATAGTTAATCAACTGGATTCCACCATAATGTGAATGCAGTGACGGCATATAAATCTACCCATTGTATGCGTAAGAAAATTTTTTTCTTATGATAACTGATGTAAATATGGGTAATGCTTGTCATTAGGAAGAAGCCGCAACGCGTATTATGATTGTTGCAGTAGGAAAATTCAACCCATGGTATATAATCAATAAGTTAGTAAAACTGTAAGTAAGTAGTAGTAAGGATAATAAATTAAGAGGAATTGTGGATAGACAAGAAATTTACCGAATGAAGGGTGTACTATAGTAATATTTTAAGAAGAGTAGATAATTTACATAAACTTAATTAATAAACGATAAACTATGTAAGGACTCTTAGGTAATAGATACAATAGTATAACCGGATCTGATAGATAATATTTTGGCAAATAGTAATGGAAATAATCGGACACTTGATAATAGGGAAAAAAAGAAAACCAAATCTTAATTCAATCTTCTTAATCTTTTGCTGGAGTTAATTTTCATTTTTATTCCTGCAATTGTCGCTACATACCGGTAAGTCAGTGCGGTTTACTTTAACAGAGCGTAAGAAAGCAATTACCTTTCCGCAACTTGACAGGCTTTGCCAACATTAGACTGTCATCAATAGTTTCGAGAATTGTCGCGGCGGGGATTTGAACTTAGAAGAATTTTGTTTAGTCTTGCCACAGAGGTTGCACATTGCTCGCATTTTAAGTTACATATGATTATTATTATTATTATTATTATTATTATTATTATTATTATTATTATTATTATTATTATTATTATTATTATTATTATTATTATTATTGTTATTATTATTATTATTATTATTATTGTTATTATTATTATTAATAATATTTAGCATACAGGTGAGTTAGATCATCTTGAGTGTCGTACTTAACCCAATGTTTTAACTAACTATCTTTTTTGTTGAAAATTTTTTTATTCTATCATAGATATTTTACTAACAGATAATTGGGCTATCGGTTACTAACACAATAGCCATAATGTTAGTATCCTTTACAGACTCGGTATATATATTATGTAGAGTGAGTTGGCGTTGAAGTCGCATTGTCGAGGCTTTATATAATGTTAGCTTCACTACTGCAGGTTTACACTTTCGTCTAGGAGATTGCACCGTCCTATTATCCCACATTCCTCACCCAAATATATAGTGGTTAAAGGGCGTAATACCGGCTCCTATTGATGAGTCGCCAGTAAGCACGAAGCGAATGTGCATGAGATTATACATTACGTTCATACTGACTATGGTCTATCCTACTAATCACAGCTGAACTCATTTGTTACTAGGTTCGCAACACCTAATACATCCTTGCATATACATTAGTTCTCCGCAGAAAAAACGGTATTTAAGATTATTGGGCTTTTCCTACACACATATAAACGTATACACATACGTTTAAATTAAATATTGGAAAAAATTTTGTATTAAAGGATAGCATCAATATAAAGCAGGTCTGTATAACACTCTTAAAAATACTTTTCTCGGCAAAACTTAGTACAACTGCAAAACCAGGAAATTTATTTAGTGAATTTTGTTATGATAATTGCAATAATTTGGATTAGGTACGCACATTGTGCAACAAAATAAACAGAATCGGGAAGTGTTTATGAAGACGTGCGCACATACGCACACAATTAATTAGCTCTTATTTAAGCAAAGTGAAAAGAAATTCTTTTATATAGTTGCGGACTATGGACGTTGTAACTGATTTCTTTCGCCGAGCGTAACAACTTTTCGTTTCTTGCTTTTTAAACAAATGGATATCTGCCTGATGTTGATAGTGATCTATATAAATGACATATATAGTAATTGTGTGAAAGCTTTTTTGATAACTCTGGTGAGTCTAAATTCCACTTGGATTCGTTTATTATGAAATCGGTCGAGGCCGACCAAAATAGCGCACTATGCATCCATGACATTGTTCGATTGCAAGGAGTTTATCATTTAAATTTATTTTCGGCAGGTATTTTGATGCCAAATCAATAGTCAGTCTTATATCACGTATCAGAGTATTACTTTAGATGATGCGTGGTCTGATAATGCCCATAATAATTAAATACGCAACAATAAATTTAATTGATGGCAGTTTTGCATAATTTGAAAAATTTTTAAATATGGCTTTGCTTCTCATCTCATCTCTGTAAACTTGACATAACACACTGAAGCCTTTTTTAACACGAGAAATTTTTATTGCGACAAAGATAAAAACTTGATGTACTTTCACAAGCTTAGTTAACAAATTTATCTTAGCTTTTACTGTCTATTAGTTCGTTGCCTGGGAAACTTATTCAAATTTACATTATATTTTCTATGATTTAGTATTTTTAGTTTTTTATGATAACAAAATCTTAAGATTTGTCACACATTTGCAAATAATAAAAATATCTTTTAGTTTTGTCCAATAGCTGAGCTCTGTTAGTAGAAATAATAAAATGTGATGTAAATTTTTGTTTAAATCATGTAATTAAGCAGCCGCACGACATAGCAAAACTGTCGTCAGTCCCACGTAAGGACGCGGTTCGACCTTGTGTAGTCATCATCAGAGTATGACGGCAAACTGACTAGCGAGGATCAAATGCAATGCATATATATAGAAAATAAAACAAGAAACGCGGCTTTCACTTCTAGTTGTCTCGTATATGTTGTACTTGACTGGAAACGTCGGCTGCAAAGTTTCCATGCAGTCATGAACATTTACTTTTCGCAGCTTCTGCCATATTTACATACGTAGAACAATTAATCAGTTATTGATTGTGCTGGTGGTGTTAGCAATACTTTGAATTCAGTTTGCAAGCTTGATAAAAGCACAAATGCAGTTGTATTTAACTAGTCACATAATATGGCAAAATCAACGCCAATCACATGTATCGACGTGTCTACACCTACCGTGGTATTCAGCAGAGCACGAATTTCTTTCACCATTCGTGCAATCAATTATTATTTAAGCTTATAGCTTATATCCATTTAGAAAATCTGCAAAAATATTCCTGTTCGTGACTGCGTTGAAATTATGTTGCCAACATTTACCGCCAAGTACTATGCGTGAGTACAGAATATCTTAATTTGCATTGAGGTTTAAGCCTCGTTAGTTAGTTTCCCGTTGTGCTCTGATGATGTATACGGAAGGTTGACACGCGTCAGTGCGTGTGAGTGAAGGTAGATTTACTTTGTTATGAGTCTGGTCAAAAATAAAAGTAATGTTGTTAAAATGAAACTCGCAAATCTGATTTAAAGAAATACTGTCATTAGCGAGTGTTTAAATTATTCAACTGCTTCAAATGTATTCAATAGATATTTTAAGCGCATACATTCAGAATTTTTTTTATTATATTGCAAATATTCTGGCTATTGCAAAGTATTGTGAAGCACAAGGTTGATTCGTGAATAAAATAAATTTTCTATGGTTCGACATCAGGTTGACTGATCTTCATTTGATTTAAATCATTTTTAGCGTTATGATAAGCGTATCCGTAAGGTATATGGATAGCAATATAATGACCTTTAATATCTATTAAAACTTACAGAAACATTATATATATATATATATATATATATATATATATATATATATATATATATCATGCCCAGCTATACGAAAGTCAAAAGTGACTAATATTCACTGTCATATAACCATAAAAAGTGAAAAAATATATAAATAACAACACAAATAATATTTTAGACAAATTATTAGTGAG
Organism: Eudiplozoon nipponicum; assembly: GCA_029291075.1. Lineage (NCBI taxonomy): Eukaryota > Metazoa > Platyhelminthes > Monogenea > Mazocraeidea > Diplozoidae > Eudiplozoon > Eudiplozoon nipponicum. The sequence goes on from JAQBSW010003324.1 coordinate 46,419, forward strand.
ATTTATGAGAGAGAGAGAGAGAGAGAAATAATACATAGTTACTATGAGTAAAGTGATCAGGATAGTTCACACAACTGAGGCAAACTGAATCCCTCTACAACATCTTTATGGCCAAGTTAGCATTCGGTCAACATCAGCAATACAACTTCCTTGTGGATTTCACTGTATCACGCTATAAACAAACCAAACCTTGCTGCTAACTTTCACCAACTAAGAAAAAAAGTTACGAAGATTCTACTAGACATCTGCAACAAGATCGCCACTGAGCTCGATTCGATGCCATATCGGTAAGGGTTTCTAACCAAGAAAAATGGTGCTCACGTGGACTCCATCCTGGCAGACGAGAGGGTCCTATACTACCCAATTTCGATGTAAGAGACTTCAACTGTTTCTGCCAAATCAAAATCTGCCCACCTTGTTTCTTACGCCAATCTGGTTTTGGATGAGAGAACAGAGCTCTACTGGGCAATCGAATTGAGGGCATACGCAAAACGTGACCGAGCCAACGATGTTGATGGAGCCTTTTTTATTTTTTCTAACGGGGAGCACTTATTCTACGTCTACGGATGTCAACGTTAGTTATTCGCTATTGGTAACCAACATGTTCTATACTTCTCAAACAACGATTGTCGAAGGCTTGTAAGTGTCTAAAATCATCAACTCTAAGAGGCCAAGTTTCACTAGCGTATAGTAAAACTGGGCGTACAGATGCATTGTAAACACGACCTTTAAGGCTACTCTAGATTACGCGATTCTTATTCTCACCTCGTCGGTCATATTGATAGAACTCCCAAGATATGTAAACCTATCAACTATGTCTAGATCTTCATTCTGCAGTCGCAGCATTGGAGTGAGTGGTCTGTGATCCTGTAAAGTATCTTACAATTAGAGGGTGCGAATTTCATAACGAAAGATGGAACAACGTCTGTTAATTTATTTAAAGTGGACTGCGCAGCATCTCAATTGTCGAATAATAGTACTATATTATCTGTATAGTCAAGATCGACTAGTTTACCGACCGGAGAACTTCAATACCTGCATCCTGAATGCGTGGAAGAGAGTTGTTAATAATAGCATCGATTATAAAATTAAGCAAAAAAGGAAAAAGTGGACAACCTTAACGAACACCACTGTTGATTGCAAAGTAATGCGTTAACTCGTTGTAGACTTTAATAAGACCAGAAATATTTTTGTAGAGAGTGCGTATAATATTAACAAATTTTGTGAGAACACCACTTTTCGACGAAATATGGAATAAAACATTGCGATCCACCGAATCAAATGCACCCTTGAAGTCTAGAAAGACGGCTATTGTGGGACGGTGATATAAATGTCTTTGTTGAAGAACTTGCCTTAATGTAAAAATATTATCTGTACATCCTCGTCCTGAGCGGAATCCGGCCTGTTCTGTGATTCACATGAAATGCTAAGACGACGTAGGTTAATCGAAACAAACAATCTATATACGACTGGGGTCAAGTTTTTACCACGAGGGTTATCGCATGAATTTCGGCTGCTGTTTTTGAAGATAGGAATGATGGTCGACTTATTCCAATCAAGTGGTACGGTTTCCTCATTCCATATAGTATGAAAAAGTTTGGTCAACGCTCCTGAAATTATATCGCCACCATCCTTAAACAATCCCGGAAGCAGATCATCGGGGCCGGCGGCTTTGCGGCGCTTAAGTGATAGGATTGCATCGCGTACTTCTAACTCGGATGGTTCTTCGGGACTAACATTCCACACTGTTGATGCAGACATGCTTTTGGGAAGCGGAACTTACGCGGATGCCCAAGAAAATTAATCTTTGAAGTGTTCAGTCCTCCTATCAAGACGACTTATTTTATCGGTTATTAAATGGTTGTTACTATCATTTATAGTTGCACTAACTTTTAATTTTCTCGGACCTGTTGCGTTAATAAGTCGAAACAAACAGCGAATATTGCCCAACGCAAACGCTTCTTCCATTTCTTCAGCTAAGGACAATACCAACGCCACATTTACCGGCTTTAGAGAACTCCGTGGAACCAGATATTCGAAGCCAATAACGTGTAGATAGGGATAGTGCCACAAGTTCTGTAATGCACGAAGTATCTTGTATTCTGGTTTCAGTTACGCAACATACGTCGATTTCTAATTAATCTAACGTACGTGCAAGAGATTCTTGTTGTCCAAGTTGTTTTAATGTTCGCACAATAAATGCGCCTATATTAAAACCTAACATAGGTTTAATGAATGATCATCTACGAGAACTATTTTTGATATTTGGCAACCTGATATTGAGCTTAGTTATATGATCTACACCAACAGTATTCATAGAATCTAAAAGAGCTTTATTGTTATATTGAGAAGAGGAAGGGAAAGGGAAGGAGTTAGAATCGGAGATAAAGTTGGAGATAAAGTCGCCTGCAGTAACCCAATTTCGCTTATTCTTACCGCGGCTCATGATGGCATACGTTTTATATTGAGCAACGGCCGGTGCAATATGTAATCGTTGTAATCTGTATTATTCATGGTTATATGTGAACTGTAAAAGAACACTAGGTCGCCCATTCCTAGTGATGGTTTGTATTCGGAGTTTTCCTTCTCCTAGATAGTCTGCCAGCCAGGACAGAGACTATCTGCCACAGATGCTCCAGTATGTAGAGTTTCCCTTCTTGGCCAGAAACTTGCTCTTCACCCCTGGTTCTTGCCTCATTCCGTCACTACATTTAACAATAGAAGTTCTGCCAGTTAGATCAAACTAGAGGCTTCATTAAAAGCAGGATGATCTGTAAAACTTTAAACTCTTCAGGTTCATGCCCATTCCCAGGTCGAGCTAGCATGAGCCCGCCGTTTATCAGGCCGGAATTTCTATAGCTACTACCCAATATATATATATATATATATATATAAGGTATGATTATTGCAAATATGTTCATGGTAAATTATTTTGTGAAGTTTCTTTCTCAGTATCAGTGAACGATTTAATTCATGAATTTTAGATTAAAGAAATCAGGGAAAATCCTTAAGTACGATTCGCTTACAATGCCAACATAGATTACTAATCGAGATTTTAAGTACCAAACGTGTTTGATTATGTAAGACAGGAAAACTAAATAATATAGTAGGATTTCAATTTCCTGTGATGAATTTGTGGTTGATACAATAATGGGTCTTCGAGTAAAGAGTCTAGTCTAATTAAAATAAGAAAGACTAAATAATTAAAAGAGAGAGAGGAGAAAGAATGAGGCAAAAGTGAAAGGTATAAGAGAGTGTTAATAGCCTATGAGAAATAAGGATAACAAATGAGAGGTAGATAGAGCTATATATATATATATATATATATATATATATATATATATATATATATATAGAGAGAGAGAGAGAGAGAAGAGAGAGAGAGCTAGGTGAAAGAGAAAATGTTTTATTAATAGAAAGAAATATGGATTGATAGGTAGATAGATATAGAAATGGATGGATAGATAGATAGATAAATAGAAAAAGATATAGTAGAAGGCAGAGGACGGGGGGTATTTCGAAGAAAAAAGAGGCAGAGTAAAAGTCGAATACCTTCGGAATACATATAAAGACGAAGGATGAATTTAATGAAATAATACAAATTTTTAACAGAAGACAAAATAGCAATTTTACAAATAAATTTATGGAGCAAATATTCAAATCTGCCCCACGTCTATATTTCAAATGATATTCCTGCAATTCACTTATGCAACTGATTCAACTTGCTTAGGCTTACTGATAATATACAATGATCAATAAAATTTTGGGATTAGAATTTACTTTACTGCTTTTAAATTTGAGATATTGTGTTTGGCAGATTTTATATGCAAATATATATCCGACAAACTACCGTAATCTCTGGAACAATGCAATTATTTATTGAGACCATGATAGAACTGAATACTGCCATCAGTTAAATAATGTAACTGATGATAAATTTATATTTTTTTATTTATAAATGCTTATATTTGAAGGAAGAAAAACGCAGCCTTGATGCACTCTGTTGCTTTATATTTGTTTTAATTAGACAAAAAAATGTTTCCACATATTCTAAATTTGGGCTTAATAATGTCTATTATATAGTCTGAACGATGATCTGCTTCACTAAGCATTTTACCTAGTTCTAGGCCTTATAGTAGAAATAAATTTTGCAACAATCTGGTTGATATTTATTAAACCAATAATGGTTGAGCGGGCGGTGATAGTAATTAGTAAAATAAAGGTTGTGATCATGATATAAACTCCATTCCCATTATATGCATTTATATTTTTCAGAATCATCTAAGCAATGTGTAATTTAAAAAAAAGCAATTTATGTAGTAGATGAGTTTCTTCATTATAGGGAACTCAACACGTACTGTCCAGAATTGGTTACGGAATGAGCTCGAACATGGATACGTCTTATTCGGAATCTGGTGCTCTAACCACCAAGTCATCGTGCTACACAATTCGCGTAGTCAGTTTTAATTTAAAAATTGTCCGTGCTCTTTTTTGTTATATTTGATTATTTTGTGGGAGTTTAAAATTTTTTCACATTGATACATAAACGGCAGGTTGATTGAACGTATAGCACCAGTTCCATAATGTTACCTGTCATGATTTGACTACGGAGAATCTCACGTTCTAATAAGTTTAGGATTTTCTGAACTTCAATCATTGATTTTAATTTTTTATTAGTGTGCTAATATTTAAAGATTCATTTGAAACGTCAAAAATTGAATGCTATATGCTTTAATTAAGGAATATTGCATATAAGCTTCATATCTTAAAAAAATTAACAAAAGATTTCAAAGAAAAATGTAAAAGTGACTTTGCTAGAATAGGTAGCATTATATAATGGAAGAAGAATTTTAGCATTCCGTTTAAAATACTGCAATTTTTCATATATTGGAGAAATTAGCTATTAATAATGAGGAGAAAGGGTACATTTAATGCAACATTTTAAAAAGATAATCTACTGAATCGTTTTAGCTATATAAAACGCAACTTTTGTTTTAAAAATATGAATTTTTTCAGCATCTGAATCCATTTAGGTATTAGCAAGTTTTTAATGTATTTTGTCACGCAATTTATTTCATTTGTGTGCTCTATTCCCATGCATAAACAAATTTGTACCAGGCTCCTGTATGTCCTTGAGAAAATCTAGGCTATTTATTCACCTTAGAGGCAACCAAGAAATAGCAAAGATACGAAAACTCACCACAAGCTTTCAATAAATTTGACGTTATCCATAATGTCATTAAACACATTTTCTGACAAAGAGTAATTATTCTATTCATGATGATCAGCCGTAGCTTCTTTGTGGTCCTTCCTGCATTACGAACCTCGTAAGAATCTTCAATATATGTCTTGCCTTAGTCACTGGGGACTATTTTCTGCTTCTTTATAATTCTAAGGATTTAAGTCAATTTTCATCGATATTAGTGTTTATAGTAGGATAGTTAATTTGATCTGCATTTACACGTGAAATAAATGTATCACTATTAGAATATGTCATTACATACCTTGACCTGCAAATATTAGTTGAGGTGATTTTCTATATTCATTACTTGTAGGATTTTCTCAAAATTCATTCTGTCTTAAATGTGAGCGAGAAATGTGAAGCATAGGTTTATTGAGTATTCGTATAATATGAAAGTTTGTTAGTAATGTACTCCACTGATCAATATTCATGCCTAATTCAAATAGAACGTTGGCAAACCTTGGCCTCAAACTTTATCCAGTTAAATCTAGACTAACAAAGTTGAACATGACATTTCGTTTCTTCTTGCTTCGGAGCACTTACACTTTGAACCCAACAAATAGACCATATTTGGCTATTTAACACTACTCGCCTTTACTTATTTAACCCTATATTATTGCCTTCAAATTTGAATATGACCAATATCATACATACAAACGGCTCAAATCCATTTTTATCCGTAAATCACTTTTTCTATTTATTTTTGCGCTATTGAGCTCTATATTACTTGCTCGCCTTCTGCATTGTTTCACTTAGAACATTTGCTTTGCTGCGTTTCCAAACGAGTCCATCCTGGTGGTCATGAATAAGTTTAGTTCAGCCATTTGTAATAAATGAAGAAATAAATAATGTATTAAAGCATAAATTTATTATTAAAGGCATGCAAAATCCGAAATATTTACTGGAAAGTTCAATGACACAGTGACATTACGGATGCCTGCAACAAACGTTTGCTTGTTTAAACAAAGAACTACGTCAGTTTGCGGTGGAGATATTGATCTGTGTTAAAATAAGAAGCACAGATCCTCATGAAAACGACCAGAAGGTTCTATCGAAATACAATCCAAGGAATGTAAATACGAAAGTATATTTAGGTGGGTGTTAGAGACCGTCATTTTACGGTGCAAACATCTTTCAAGAAACGGAAAAATTGTGCACTTGTTTATTTGAAATACGATTTGATAACATTCAGGTGCAAATTATTCAGTTTTGCATAGGTAGACATTTAGCCAATTCGTTTCTATTACGAAACGAACATTTCCACTAATTTGCTATAATTACGAGTTTGTTATATCAGATTGTTTTTATTAGTTCAGTGATAGCTATCCGGTGTACCATAGATTAGTGCAATTTGTGATGGAGAAAAGATAACTCTTGAAAAATAGAGAATTAATTTAATGTCTTGTTTTGGATTTCTGAATCTATGATCTTCATGTTACTTTCAAGTAATTTGACATAGTTGTCATTGGACAATTGTATTTGTGTATGAAATTTGATGTTTCTTATGTTGCCCTTAGGTAGAAGGACAATGTCATAAAAATATTAAAATTAAATGCTTCAGTACAACCCAGTTTGAAATTTTATTGCCTGCATAACTTCAATTTGATAACTACAACTTAAGATGTTATTGTGTAAAGCACGTTATGATCCTTATATTTTCACAAAGTAGCTTTGCACTTCGTGTCGACAGGACTATTAACATTATGTGTATTATTAGACCGCAACTTGCTAAGATAAAATCGGCATTAACCACGAGCTATGTTCGTTGCGTTGTCATCATGCAAAATGGCACTTCTTGTCAATGAATATATTAGCATTCTATGTTTTATTACACTCTGAATTCAAAATATGAACTTTGTACATATACCAGTAGAAAATATTGGCTTTAGTAGAAATTGCGTACCACACGCCACGATTTATATTTTATCCTGAAGGAGCCTTTTACCTGGTGTCAATGATAATATTAACACTGATTGCAAAATAATCGGTATTTTTAAAAGAAGTGTATTTTATTCAGAAACAGTTTATTCGTACAATATATTTTTACACTCTTATGCTGTATTACACATGTAGTCCTCCATCGAATCTGAAACGCCATCAGGAGGGTTGTTCTTGGTTACTAGTATGACAGAAAGGCTTACCAACTTTATGCTTAAACAGTAGTGGTTTCTTTCGTTTTGATAAAAGATTCTGCTTAACAATAATTTATTTCTCGGGGTGGTAACAATTCTTTAAACCGAGTTTGCGAGTTTGAAGGAAACACCAATCCCATTGTATTTAACCAGTCGGCGAACAACATAGTGTGTTGCGGCTGGCGGTAGTTTTGTTATGTTGTTCGACGACTGGTAAAATACAATGGGATTAGTGTTTACTTTAAGCTCGCAAACTTGATTTAAAGAAAAGATTCAGCTGTTACATATTTGTTAGCTATATAATTAAAACTCCAATGTCTGTTTAAAATCAAGATTATATTCACAGTCGTCTTTTCATAGAGCGAAATATGATTTAATTGTTAATTGATTACCTGTTATTGGTTCTTCTTATCAGGACACTTACCCGCTATCCAACTGAATGAGTGTGATTGGTGTTAGTGTAGCTATTTTATTCTTAGGATCTGCAACTCTATTTGTGCCACCGCGGTAGAATGTAATTTAAGTTTTTAAAATGGTTTAACTGAACAAAAATGTATCATTCTCAGATGGCGAAAAAGAAATCCTCTGCTTTAAAGTTCGATTATATTGTATCAATTTTTTAAAACTAAATGTAACCATTTTTAAAAGTGAGAAACCAACGCATGTGGCAGCGAATAAGTCAAATGCGAAATAGAAATAACGTTTTTTAAAAGACAATTTCACACAACACTGCGTTCTATTACACAATAAATGCGAAGAATCTTTTGAGTTACTTATACTTTGTTCTGAATAGCTGAAGATAATCCCGTTAAGTATTAGAAAATGTAAAACATGTAACTATTTATTTTCTTTTGAATACATAGACCCTAAGTAAAACTGTTTTCCAGTTAACACACGCATTTTGTGTATATTGACTAAATATCGTTAGGGGCCGACATTACACCACAAGCTTATCAGGTCCCATAATATTTGACCAAAAGTAGGACTAGTTACGGCTGGTAAAAAGCCAGCAATCATGAAACGCATGCGTGAAAGACACAATAATTTTTGTTTACACTAAAATTTGATCATAAATGAACCACCTCTCTACTAGACACATTATGCGAATGAGATGATTGATTTGATTTAGACAATTTTATTTTATTTCTATTAGGTATTTTGCAAAATGAAGTAAAATCGCCCTCACATATAGCCTTATCATTAGCCAAGTTGCTTCCGTTAAACAGGTTCAATGGAACAAAAGGATTTCCAAAGGGGATGCAACTTTGCGAGAGACTCTAATTTTGGAACTATGCAAATTAGTTATTGGGTTCGAACATTTTACTTTCCTATTCAATTATAATTGTTGCCGTATAAATGATTGAGATGACGAGCCGTGTAAATATTTGAGTAACAAAAAAGCAAGTAGTATATGGTTAAATTGAAACACGCCTGTTGTACAGACCGGCTCAATGTATACGCATGCCATACCTAACACAATAATCCACAAATTTGTTATTAAATTCATCATAAATAAATCCCAGTTTCAATAAGCCATGTTATTTGACGAATATTGATTATTTTCCGCGGCATTATTTGCATTTATAACAAATTGCTATATCACAAAGAAAAAAGTATAAAAAATTGAAATCTGAAAATGTCTAATTTTTAAGAAATCATCGCACTAAACTTTGATAAACAATTGACCATAATGACGGCTTATTCATTAATTTTTCAAACTTAAACTCGCCATATACATTTTAATATCAAATATTGGGGTATGTAATAGAATATTGCGTTTTATGCCGAAAAGTCATTTACCAGTCAAATACCTTATTTCGTCAACAATTTCTTAAAAAGACCTGTTGGAGTATGGCTGCTGAAATGGAAATAGAATATTTTGGCAAGTAACTTTTTCGTTAATTGGTAATGTGATTTGCCAAGGTGTTATTCACGATTTCCCAAAATAATTGTATGAAATTAATCAAAAATTGCCTGAGCTGGAGTTGAAAAAACTAATTTAACTGATTTGCAATCTCGAAATATGCACCAATTCCATTTCTAACAAGTTTCAGAACAATCATAACTACCGACAGTTGAATGTGATAAAGCTAATCGTCACAAGTAATAGCAATTTTGGTAGGCTCAAACAAAATATGTGCCATTTTAATCTATGTGCAATCATAGTGTTTACGAAGTCTGATCATAAAAGGGATATGAAATTCAAGTAGTATCACATCACAGCCAGAATCCAAATAGAATTTTACATCCTTTCAGCTACACATCTTTTGCAGCTGACTTAAGCTGCTCCAATTAATGCCTGCTCTGCTCGCCACAATGAATGACTGGTCAAGCAGAATTTTGTTTCTCTGAAACAAATAAACGATGAATGCCATTTGTTTGAGCTCATTGTTATCTTTTATGTAATTTTCACATTTTCTAATGCACTTTCTGTGTGGCAAAGTCCAATGGCATTGATAACAGTTAGAATTACTCACCGAATTAAATTTTTGGTCAAACGGCGAATTTGGTATGATTTTGATCTTATGGACGCTAAAATACAAGTGGAAAGTTATATTTTCTGATTATTAAATTTTGCACACAATGCAAGATCCGCTTATGCATGAAGCCGTCATATAATAGTTTTATTATAGTAAAATTAAATTTTACCCTTAATTGTTCTTCAATAGTGTGCAAAAATCCGTTAGACTTCCAGAGTTGAAAGAATTCTCATTTTTAAACACACACACACACACACACACACATATATATATATATATATATATATATATATATAAAATTTAAGCATTATTGCACAATTTATTATGCAAACTTTATCAGTGTTAACCAATGGATAGAAAGTGTTAGAATTTTCGCTGCCGGGGCTCAAAATGGAGCACATTTGCTACAGTCTCACGTAACATATCAACTGTGCATCATGCCACGCTTTGCATGCTATTATTCAGTTGTAAATCAACTTATATTAGTTAATCATTCTTTCAGATGGAGCCTATTTGGCATCACTTTAAGCCTAAAGTTCGAACTGACCAGTCCCAGTCTGTCATGATATTGCAAACACCAATCCACCCAGGAAAGCAATAGGGAGTTCAAATATGACGATAGGATTTTATTTTATATATGTTATCTGCAGAATCTAAACCTGGCATGAAATGGCAAATGCAATTTTACATCATTATTGGTCAAGCACTAACTAATTGCCATATATATATATATATATATTCAGAATAAATTCTGTATTGCTCAGGTAACAAAGGACATTCATGCTGTAGACCAGTTTCGTTCGTATTGGGAACTCTTAAAGCAATGTCCAGAACTTGCCACGAACGGGATTCGCGCCAGGGCACATTCGCTTTGGAGTCTTTGTTTCTATCCACTATGACACTTGTGTCGCATACTAAATGCAGTTTTATGTCATCTACCAACTTTTATTTACTGTTTAGCCATTCCTTCAGGTTGAGACTATTTGGAATACCTTAATACCTAAAGTCATTTCTAACCACTTCCGATCTTCCATAATTCAGCAGACGCCATGCCACTTGGGGATATATCTATATATGTCCATTGCAATCGAATTGTACACAGTGTATTACTTATATGGAAGAAAAAACACATCATCAACTAAGTAGATAATATTATAATCAAGGTTGCGGTCTTGATTTAAGCAGCTGAACCTTTAATTACTTACATATATCAGTATAAACTAAGTATTGTTTAGTGTAGAGAAGACATTTCATCCACTTGACCAGTTTCGTCCTCATTGGGAACTCATCATGTACTGACCATAAATTGCCGCGGACAGGGCTCGAACCTGAGCATGTCTGCTTCGAAATATGGTGCTCTAACCACTGAGCCAACCTGCCGCACACTACACTTCACACAATTTTCAGTTATATGCGGCAGGTTGGCTCAGTGGATAGAGCGCCAGACTCCGAAGCAGACGTGCCCAGGTTCGAGCCCTGTCCGCGGCAATTTATGGCCAGTACATGATGAGATCCCAATAAGGACGAAACTGGTCTACTGGATGAATTGCCGTTTCTACACTATACAATTCTTAGTTCATACTGATATATGTAAATAATTAATGGTTCAGGTGATTATATCAAGACCACAACCTTGATTATAGTAATTTTTATCACCGCCCGCGCAACAAATTTTAGTTTAATAAGTAGATAATAGCCAGTCTGGAAAAACACGAAATATAAGTAAAACCGAGTCAGATTAATTGCCATCCAAATAATGAAATAAAAACACTGTATGCATGCAAATGGAAGATATTAAATTGATGTTTAGTATTCTCGAACTAAATGACCATTATCCACTTTGCTATAAATGGGTTTTTTCATCATAATAAGAAATATACCGTGTATTATATATATATATATATATATATATATATATATATATATATATATATATATATAACGATTTTGGTTTTATTTTCTATTTTTAGGTTTTCAATTGTGATTTGGCGATGAAAATGAAAGGTCGAGACGTGTAAAGTCATACAACTTAATAAGATTTACAATGAAGTATAACTGGAGAGAAAAGGAAACACTGATTATTTAAAGATTTAAAATTCAATATTATTAGTTCATTACCGGACTATTGAACCACAATGTTGATAAATGTGTATAACCCGGTCGTGAAAAGGACTTCTAAAATAGACATTTAAATATTAACTCATCTCTCTGGTTTCGACAACTCTACCTATCTCGGTGCACCCACATGATGGAACACCAGCCAATCAACCAGAGCCGGGCTCAAGTGTCTAGGAGTACTTCTAGACACTGCATTACTTCCAAACTTCACTGGAGAACACAATTCCGGCTCTTATAAGGGCCACCCACAGTAACTGTCTCTAATTATTTACGGCCAGTTTACTATTTTTTACATCACACGGCATTTAATTGCGGCCGGGGCGTTTACAAATGTTTAATTTCCAAGTGATTCTTCTGGTGTTGATTTAAGGCATAAACGAAATATATTTTCAGTTTAACTCATTTTTAACTCGCCGTTTCAGATCATTTATAATTTTATGGATTGCTTCTTTACGCTCTTTGTGTGCCGATGTTCTCATTGGCGCAAACCGGAGTGGCCTGTGCATACTTTCAGTTATTAAAAACTGATGATCAGTATATACTGAAAATTTTCGATTGCTTTTAATATTGTCAGATAAATATAACGTCGCAGTTCTAATTTTTGCTCACCTTGTGCGATATTGATTTTTATAAGGATAGCTGCTACCTGAAACACATAAACTGCGAACTTACTCATTTTTGCACTAAATGAGTAAGTAAAAAATCCACACTGTTAAGGTCGTTCATTTTACATACTGCTAGCTTATTAATTTCACATAAGTCTATATGTAGCATAATTGCCAGGCACGACATAGGATAGAACGACCATTTTGCATGTTTGGGTAGCAGAAATAATTGTCAACTAATTATACAAGGGAAAATGATTTTTTTAGACATGTACTGTTATCCGTCACATTCAGCATACTCAATAATCGTTAGATAGTTTAAAAGATTAAGGATAAAAGTGACAAATGCTTTCAGAGTTCAGTCTATTTCACACTCTTTCGTTTGGACTATTTTATCACGAATATACGATAAAGTGCATAGTGGCTTTGCAAATGGCGAACGTGGTTGAATATTTATTCTGATATGATTACTTTTTTAACAGTTTCTGCTCAGGCATGTAAAAAATCACTATTTTCTCATTTAAAAGTTTGATTCAATATCTTCTAATCAATATTTAAAAAAATATATTTCCAGCGGCGTCATCTTCAACAACATTTTCATAAGCTATGCAATGGCAGAAAATTATTTCAATGCTTCGTTGCTGAAATTACAAACAGCGAATGCGCTGTAGCCGAACATAGTACAAACCATGCCTTGCGTACGCGGAGACAGCTCTATTTCGACTACGCGTCAATGGCTTATCGTTTTTGTAAAAATGAACGGCATAGCATCACTGAAAATATGGCAAAATTAGGCACAAATGTGCAAAGACAAATAATATTGAGAGCGATGTACTATCTCCAGATGGTTGTGCAAGGAAAAATTTATTCCAATTAAAGTACGCCAGAGTAAGTCTTTCTAAAATTCCAGACTAAAAATGCGAATAATAAACTCAGATTTTGTTAACTTCACTTCTGCTATAAGAACAAATTTTATTAGCACTTTTGGCAAGAAAATTAGGAGTGTATTGGTAATTAAACAGTACTCGAAGACCAAGGGCTATTTTTTTCAGAACAACAGATACACCAAAATCTCCGTTATTTTTTTACTCACGTTTATATATTTCATTAAATTTTCCATTTCAAAATGCAACCGATTAACTTTGCATGCAATTATTACCACATTATGTGGAAACTGATCACACAAAAATATTTAGATGCTGTATGTGGTGAAGAACTTATATATATATATATATATATATATATATATATATATATATATATATATATATATATGCAAGTATGTATCAGGTGTTGCGAACCTAGTAAAAAATTAGTTCAGTTGTGACCAGAAGGATAAACCAAAAACAGCATGAACGGAAAGTATAATCTCATGCACCACCCGCGTAATCAATTATTGTTTAATTGTATTGCCTATATATGTATATTTCGCGAAAGCTACACACAATTAGTGTTCTTGACTGCATAGAAATTTTGCAGCCGACATTTCCAGTCACGTACAATGTATGCAAGACTATTAGAGGTGAGAGCCGCATATCTAATTTTGCTTTCCATGTATATATATTCAATGCGGTTTGATCCTCGCTAGTCAGTTTGCCGTCGTACTCTGATGATGATCAAGGAAGGTCGAAACGCGTCAGTGCGTTGCGGCTGGCGGTAGTTTTGCTATGTTGTTCGACGACTGGTTAAATACAATGGGATTGGTGTTTACTTCAAGCTCGCAAACTTGATTTAAAGAATTGTTACCACCACCCGCGCAATCAATTATTGTTTAAATTGTATTGCCTATATATGTATATGTGGCGAAAGCTGCAAACAGTTAATGTTCGTGACTGCATAGAAATTGTGCAGCCGACATTTCCAGTCAAGTTCAATGTATGCAAGACTGCTAGAGGTGAGAGCCGCATATCTAAATTTGATTTCCATATATATTCAATGCGGGTTGATCCTCGATAGTCAGTTTGCCGTCGTACTCTGATGATGATCATGGAAGGTCGAAACGCGCCAGTGCGTTGCAGCTGGCGGTAGTTTTGTTATGTTGTTCGACGACTGGTTAAATACAATGGGATTGGTGTTTACTTCAAGCTCGCAAACTGGATTTAAAGAATTGTTACCACCACCCGCGCAAACAATTATTGTTAAATTGTATTGCCTATATATGTATATGTGGCGAAATCTACAAACAGTTAATGTTCGTGACAGCATAGAAATTGTGCAGCCGACATTTCCAGTCAAGTTCAATGTATGCGAGACTGCTAGAGGTGAGAGCCGCATATCTAAATTTGATTTCCATATATATTCAATGCGGTTTGATTCTCGATAGTCAGTTTGCCGTCGTACTCTGATGATGATCATGGAAGGTCGAAACGCGTCAGTGCGTTGCAGCTGGCGGTAGTTTTGTTATGTTGTTCGACGACTGGTTAAATACAATGGGATTGGTGTTTACTTCAAGCTCGCAAACTTGATTTAAAGAATTGTTACCACCACCCGCGCAATCAATTATTATTTAAATTGTATTGCCTATATATGTATATGTGGCGAAAGCTGCAAACAGTTAATGTTCGTGACTGCATAGAAATTGTGCAGCCGACATTTCCAGTCAAGTTCAATATATGCGAGACTGCTAGAGGTGAGAGCCGCATATCTAAATTTGATTTCCATATATATTCAATGCGGTTTGATCCTCGATAGTCAGTTTGCCGTCGTACTCTGATGATGATCATGGAAGGTCGAAACGCGTCAGTGCGTTGCAGCTGGCGGTAGTTTTGTTATGTTGTTCGACGACTGGTTAAATACAATGGGATTGGTGTTTACTTCAAGCTCGCAAACTTGATTTAAAGAATTGTTACCACCACCCGCGCAATCAATTATTATTTAAATTGTATTGCCTATATATGTATATGTGGCGAAAGCTGCAAACAGTTAATGTTCGTGACTGCATAGAAATTGTGCAGCCGACATTTCCAGTCAAGTTCAATATATGCGAGACTGCTAGAGGTGAGAGCCGCATATCTAAATTTGATTTCCATATATATTCAATGCGGTTTGATCCTCGATAGTCAGCTTGCCGTCGTACTCTGATGATGATCATGGAAGGTCGAAACGCGTCAGTGTGTTGCAGCTGGCGGTAGTTTTGTTATGTTGTTTGACGACTGGTTAAATACAATGGGATTGGTGGTTACTTCAAGCTCGTAAACTTGATTTAAAGAAATTCTAGATTATTTTGCCTTGCGTTGACAGCTTTTAGTGTACTACGACGGCCAAATATTTTTAAAACGCGTTTTAAAATTTCTGAAAACACAGAATAAGAAATAGCGGCAGAGAAACATATTTGAATAGTAGCATTTAATCACTAATATATACGAGGAACTAACAACAGTAAATCTCTACTTTGAAAAAGGAAAACGACCAATCATTTGTGGGCATTGTCTCTAGTTGTGTTTCCGCTGGAGTTGAAGCAACCAAGTGATTGGTTGTCCCTAATTTCACACATTCCCCCTGTTTTCGTTTTTTGCTTGTTTTGCATTTAATTACATATAATATGGTCATTAGCAAAACATTTTAAAATAAGGAAAATCAGAAATGTAGATCGTGCTCCTAACAGTTTTGCATACACTGCACTTGACTGAAGTGTCGTTTACACAATAATTAGGTAGTCACGGACGCAATTCATTGTTATGAATACTCTCGTTTTGGACAATATTCTCAGTGAATAGACGCTTTTTCTAAGCAGCTAATGCGGAAACGTTCTGTAATACGTCAGGAGTGTTTATTCTTATGTGCTTATGAATTCGCGTCTTTAGTAGCACTGATCTACTAAGGTATTTTTTAAATATGTAATGTTTGAATCGTCTATTGAATGGAGCTTCTACTATTTATTTAAATTTAAAATATATTTAGTTGTGCACGCACACATCAGTGTTGTATAAATCATTTAAAATGTCACATTTAAAAAAAAACCATCGTCAAGAATATGTCCCGTTTGTGCAACTTAAAAAATGTATACTGACATTAATATCATTTTTTATTTATTTCGAGTTTCATTGGTTTTTTCGTTGTTTATACTCCATGTTTGCTTTAAAAACATTTGAGAATACTCGATGCCTAATGAAGTATGCTTTATCACCGGCAGTCCTAGAAATAAAGATACTTCAGAACACATTTTTCCATTTTATAGCATAGATTGTGTAAATAATTTTATTTTGTGAAAGTTGGAGATCGATGTGGAAATAGGTCTATTGTACAGTTCATGTTTGCTATTGATATATATCAATTTTAATACTCTAGACCTTCTGTTCCTGTGACATTACTTCAAGAAAGGCAGTACCATAGGATTTTGGTTTTGAACTCGTAATTAACCTAAATAGCATCGTCCACGATGTTGAAATTTTAAAAATTGCCTTTTGTTTCGACACTTTCAATTATAATTATGTAAGTGTCATCAACATACCTTAACTGTGTATGGTATATTTGTTTTGAATATTTAGTTGCGATTTTGTTGCTTCCAGATAGAACATGAAGACATGAACCATTAGATTTCCTAACGAACTGCCCACCTCTACTCCATGACTTGTGTGAAATAATAAGCATAGTAAATCAATTGTACATCTTTAGTGCTCTTACTTAGAAGAATCTTTATATAACTTGAGGGTATCGGGAAAGATTGATAGTTCCTACAGATGAACCTACAAGCAAAATCGATGGTTATGTTAACAAGAATGCTTATTAAATGGCGGTGAACATCGAAAATATCATTATTATCATTGAACTATTTTACATTTGTTACGGAATAAGATATATAACGACAAAGATGTTTTACATTTTAAATTATACTGTCTCCAGGATTACTTTTATTTTCCCTTCAATTTGTGTTGTAAAGTGTTAATTTTTTGTATTATTGGTCTTAATGGTGGAAATTTGCTCGTTCCAACTACTTTGTGTACATTTGACGTGTCATAAATTCTGGCCCGCTTGTGCCAACTGGCTTTTCTGGCTTGAAACGACATCTGATGTTATTGATTTTGTTAGAATTCACATCGTCGGTTGTTTGTGGAATGTTTACACACGAGATTTTATTCGCACGTTATACTGAGCCCACGGTATTATCATAGGCAGGGTGTGAATTTTGAGTCAGTGTCAAAATCATTATTCATTTGGTTAATATACTCATTGGTACTTGTAAGAGGCATAACTAACCATTTTCCTGACTTCAATAAATTAAATTGATTGTTTTGTCTCAGTTCCTTGAGTCGTTCTATGTGCTTCTAATCTATTCAATTGAATCACTTGTTTCGCACTTGATGATTATAATCAAAAAAATAGTGCAGATTTAAGTGGAGTAAAATTTAACCTTCTTGTGAATTTACGGATGTAATATCTTCACGTATACTCTACAGTGCTGCTTTTGTTCTTACCTCGGTCGTCTGATTAATATTGCTTGACGATATGCCGACTTTTGGTCCAATCGATAAGACATCTTACTGTATTTATTATAGTGTCAAACTTGTATAGTTAAAAAATGAACGCACCAAGGTTCACTTGAAATGCGCTAGAAACTTGTCTTTTATCAAATAGATCTTTCTGTAGAGAAGGAAATTCATTAAGTAGGCCTGTTTCGTCCTTTTGAGACCCAAAAAATGCGACGGAGCTCAAACTTGGTTGCAATATTTATTGAGAATAAACTCAATCCACTGCGCTACACTGCTGAAAATTTTACAATTTGTATTTGTATACTAACTTATGCTTTGATTAAACTTCCTTTAATAGGTAGTTCTTTCAAAATATATATTCAACCAGCTACCTAAATGCTGTCATTATAAAACAGGCAAAACAACAACTAGATATATATATATATATATATATATATATATATATATATATATATATATGCATGTATGAAAGTGTATGCTCAACTTTGAATTTGATAGAAATGTAATTCCTCCAATGTAACGGTTTTGTCTTTATTAGGAACTTTTAAATTATTATTTATAATGTCTCCACGCACGTGTTTCTAACCCTGTTCGTGACAAGTTGGAACTTCATGTCGAATGAGGTGTTATATAGGCTCAATCTGATAGACAGGCTAACCAATAACATTGGTTAGTATATACGTGAATATTGTGTGTAGTGTGCAACTGGGTAGCGCAGTGTATAGAATCCACGAATCCGAAGTAATTGTGCCCAGGTTCAAGCTCCGTACTCGGCACAATTCTGACTTTTACTTGATGAGTTCCCAACAAAAAAGAAACCCCTCTACTGAATGCATTTACCTTTTTCTCGTGTTGCGATACGAGATATTTGTTTCCGCTTTCTACCTGATTTACTAAATATTTCGACTCCTGGATATGAAAGTCTATTTCAATGGAAAGCACATCACACAAACAATTTGATAAACGGTAACTAATCTACTCCCTGGCGTGCAACATGTTACTTTTAAAGCTTACTGGATGCATTGACTTTGTTACCTTATCAAATTCTAGGATCTACTGATATATATATATATATATATATATATATATATATATATATATATTATTGTATTGAATGTCTAATACACCAAAGATGATTGTTTATACAACAAAATGTTCGCTAAAATTGAATAGAGAGGATAAGTTCCCTGTGATCGAACAGTCTAACATTGGTTTGTACAAATGCTATAGAAATGCTATAGACCAATCACTGCTTGCATATTGAAAGAATTTCCGCAATAGTTGAGCACATATTTTGAAAAGCCAAACTCATGGCAACAAACGTGAAACATTTACATGAGATGGCAGCTGTTGCATGCGACATCCTTATTTTTCTCCAGAATGAGTTAAACGGTTCTTACATGATTCGCATTTAAACTGGTGAATTTATAGTGCGTGTTTGTTCATGTTTGCGTGTCTCAGAATGTACGTTCCCCTCTCATTTTTAGTTGTTGTATAATGCATGTATTTTAATTAACTGCATCTCTACTGGTTTCCACAATAATGGCTTCATAAAGTACTATATTTTGCTGCCAAGTTGTGTTCTGGCTAAACGAAATTAGCCTTGTTTAACTGTTATATATACCTGCGTTATTATTGATTTATGTTTTCCATATCTCCAATGAAAGCAAAAACTATTTCAGTTCTAAACTTGGTTGGATTATCAAGCGAACTGGACGAGTAGCGCAATTGTCATAAGGGTCCAATTTCAAAAACATTGTCTTCTTAACCACGTGAATTTTCTTAACGGAAAGTTTATCATCTATTGACGGAATTGTCAACGAGGCACAAACCTCCATCATACCGTACAGAGATTGCAAAATTTTAGACAATCTGACAGGCTGGGTGGCTCAGGAATAAGAATCACTGGCACAGAAGCAGACTTGCCTAGGTTTGAGCCCTGACCGTGGCAAATTCTGGACATTAAGTGAAAAGTTCCCATTAAGGGCGAAATCGGTCTTCTGCATAAATAGTCTTTTCTACACTCTACGATGTTTAATCTAAACTGCCAAATGCTAACAAAATGGGGTTGGTATTTATATGAAGCTCCGAACATAGATTTAAATAAATTTTGAATGATTGCCTATCAAACATGGATTCTTTTGGATATTAACATTAAAATTAAATGTTTTATTCCTTCGGTTTCCTTGGTCAGCCATTTACTTTGTACACAACTTTTATACAGTTAAATGTATATTTTGGTTTGATAGAAACTACGCAATGTTATATCGAATAGGGATAAAACATGTGTTGTTATGATAAAATATATTGATATTTAAAAAAAATAGTTAAATGTTTTTTTTATCAGTATAAAATAAACATTGCATGATTTATAATATGCAATTCATCATTTAGACCGGGTTCATCTAATTTGATTACTAATCAGAGCGTTATATATGTCTGCCTGTTTTGTGGGACAAAAATCGAATTAAAGGACATTTTAGAAGAAATGCTTAAATTTAGTTGTACCTTACGCAGCGTTGTCCTTATTTCTTGTTTTTATTCCGCCTTTTTTGTGCGGGACAATTTATAGCACTCCTAGGTCGGTAAAATCTTGATTCTTTTACATTTCCAGTCGCACATGTTTTGTTTGGCCACAAGTTGTTTTTTTTGTGCGTATGGTGTCAACCATGAAGATGGTACTAGAAATTAAATCTTGAAAATTCGGAAAAAATCGGAAAATCTGGTTCCGACGTAACTTTCAGACAAGCAACTGATTGACGGCTTCAGCATGAAGGGACAAGTCATAACCTATCAATCAAGGCCAAGCAAAAACATGTGCACCTGAAAATTTAAAAAATGTTAGAAGAAACTCAACTGGAGCATGGAAATCTTTTTTGCAATATCCAATAAAATTTTCGGCAAAATGACACATAGAAATGAGGGAATTTACAGATATTTAAAGTAACAAATGAAAATTGTTGCGTATTGTAGATGCAGCCTGTTGCAACAAACTTCATGTACGTTTAAATATACAAAAGTTTTTGTTAAAAAATTGAATAAAAGTAGAATTTTGTATGTGTATGCGTGTGTTTCACTCTATGTGCGTGTTACAATCTCGGTTTATTGTTGTAAATGAATTATAGTAATAAAGCCAAATCAGTGACTCTTTCCTTGATTTTCTTTTACAGAGAAACAATTAATTCTGTCGACTTAGGATCTGGACAAACAGAATACACTTTTCTGTGTTTTTCCTCAATATACCTTGTGTTTCTCAATTTGGGCAGTTAATCTTGTACCTTATTCGATGTCTAAAATTACCAGTTGATTTTGTGTTTTGTTTTATTATACATTTGTGTCCTGAATAATTTTTATCAGGGTTGTTGCTAAGCTGACCTATTACTCATTAGTAAATCCCGTTTTACCAACAAAACTTCGTTAAAATTTCACATAAAACATTGCGTGTGTGGGAAGTGTTATAAATTGTTTGCAAAACGTGCGTGAAAATAACAGAAACCCATTCTCCTTTTATTTAACCAGTCGCTCATCATAACAAAGATACCAACGACTTCAAAATCTGAGTGCGTTTAAATTTTTTGGCCTTCACCAGAACACGATATGCGATAAAACGGAAATATCTATATAGGAAATAGAAAACTGGATTGCGGATCTCACATTTGGTAGTATCGCAAATCTGTACTTGATTCTTGTGTACACTACACAGATTTCATGCTGTAACGACCATAATATTTTGTACATTCCCTAACATTCTATAGATTATTCAATTTGGCAAACATTGGTTGCGCAGTATATGAGGAAAATGATCAAAATCAAGTTTGCGTACAAGTGAGCTAAAATTTGAATTGTATTTATCTCAAATTTGCTAGATTGAATAAAATATATTTTAATAACCAACCACGCAAAAGATGACTAATTAATTGTGTCGAATTTGCAAAAGAGGTTTCTGTTAGTAATTTCAGAGAATTAGTGCAAACCTCATTCTAGTCAGTTACTATATGTATGAGACTGATGGTAATTTTGACCGTATTCGCATCTGCTCAATTATGATGTGTATGGGGTATATTTAAACTTCGCAAACTCGATTTTAATAATAGTAATCATAACCTGCACAGCCAATGTTTGCCCTATTTAAAATTTTATGTAAGTTTGATGAAACTGCAGAATTGTTAATGTTTCAGAGGCACAGAGACTGTACGTCTGGCATTCCAGTCTGTCAAATAATATAATATATAATAATAGTATATTATAATAATATAATATAATATAATATAATATAATATAATATAATATAATATAATATAATATAATATAATATAATATAATATAATATAATATAATATAATATAATATAATATAATATAATATAATATAATATAATATAATATAATATAATATAATATAATATAATATAATATAATATAATATAATATAATATAATATAATATAATATAATATAATATAATATAATATAATATAATATAATATAATATAATATAATATAATATAATATAATATAATATAATATAATATAATATAATATAATATAATATAATATAATATAATATAATATAATATAATATAATAAATATAATATAATATAATATAATATAATATAATATAATATAATATAATATAATATAATATAATATAATATAATATAATATAATATAATATAATATAATATAATATAATATAATATAATATAATATAATATAATATAATATAATATAATATAATATAATATAATATAATATAATATAATATAATATAATATAATATAATATAATATAATATAATATAATATAATATAATATAATATAATATAATATAATATAATATAATATAATATAATATAATATAATATAATATAATATAATATAATATAATATAATATAATATAATATAATATAATATAATATAATATAATATAATATAATATAATATAATATAATATAATATAATATAATATAATATAATATAATATAATATAATATAATATAATATAATATAATATAATATAATATAATATAATATAATATAATATAATATAATATAATATAATATAATATAATATAATATAATATAATATAATATAATATAATATAATATAATATAATATAATATAATATAATATAATATAATATAATATAATATAATATAATATACTAGTAAAATAATATAATATTATATAATAAAATATAATAATATAATATAATATAATGTAATATAATAATATAATATAATAATAAATCAAAAGCAATAATTATGATTTTCTATAAACGATATACGCATTGTGGCTTGATTTCCAATGGTCGGTTTACCGTCGTGCTCTGATAATAATGATGGAAAGTCAAAATGCGTTATTAGGTGCTACAGACGACATGTTTATTATATTGCATAAGTGATTACGTCGTGTTCTATGATAATGAGTTTGTGGTTGTAACGAAATTCATAAGTTAATGGCATCTTATTTTGAATAAGTTATCCAATATGCGCTGTTTAGCGGCCGAAAACTTGCTTCTTTTTGTAGACTCTGTAATGGTTAAAGCAAAAATGTTTAAATTTGTTTTTTATGCATTTATTCCAACCAAAGATAAATTGAGTGAGAAATGTTTTATAACTTATAATTATGCACTATCTTTGATATGCGAGCCTTTGCAAAATTAAAACCCTTTCCATGTGCAAAAATAAAAAGCAGTTTTATCAGATACACAAACTGTTGTTTCTCATAATATTCTCAAGTAACAACAATTCAACATTCCCAAATCCCCTTTATTTAGGTTATGCACTATTGTAGCAAGTTTTTAAGTAGCCAATAACATTTATAACCATCTTTTTTAACAAATATTAAGATCTTCGCAATGCACTTGTGTCTTTAATTAATTACACTTCGGCAGTTAAAATAGCGAACTACCACATATTTGATATTTTTTCAGCCATCTTAATGTATTTGAAATTTGAATTAATTAGTAAGTCATGTATTGGAACATAAATTTATTAAAATGCAGGTTTACAAAAATCAGTCAAAAATAGGCCATTTTCTTCTCGACAGAACTCAACTCGACAGTAGTATCTGATAATTCTTTTGTCATTTGTTTAAAAGCAAGAGGGGTACGGCTGGATTAACCATATACATTATGCAACATACATATTAGAGCACTCACACACACCCACAAAATTACAAAAGTTTCAATAATTTATTCAAATCAAGTTTGCGAGTATGAAGTAAACACCAATCGCATTGTATTTGACCAGTCTCATTTTGCTTTCCATATATATGCCTTGTGGTTTGGTCGTTGCTAGTCAGATTGCCGTCGAATTCTAATGATGATCATGACATTTCAAAACGCGTCAGTACGTGTGATTGACGGTAAGTTTACTATGTTGTTCGACGACTGGTTAAATAAAATGGGATTGGTGCTTACTGCAAGCTCGCAAACTTGATTTTAATAATTTTTGCCACCATCGCGCAATCATTGATTTTTTTATTTCCATATTTTATATTTATATCGTGTATAAACGTTTACTTATTTGGCCGGGCATTAAGCAACTTGCATACATTAGCTTCCGCTGTATGTAATTCTCTTTTGCTTTTTGCTGTGACGAATGTCTGTAGATGTGTCTGATTTTGAATGTGATTTTTATTAGACACTCGGTTTTTGAATTCCATTTTTTAGACCGAACAATGTTGATATAGCGAAGTATATTTCTTCAATAGATGAACACATTGCTTATACAAATCATATTTTAAATCAGGCGGCAAAATACGACAAAGAATTACGCACAGCGGAAGTTGTTATATGCAATATCCCTTGATCCACTGCCAAATAAACAGAAGAATTTCGTACATAATTTGAGTATTAACTTGAGATTTGTTTATGCATGTGTGTTCATGTGTGCCTGCTTCCGTATGTTTGCTTATCATTCTTGTTTGTTATTGTATAACGTAAGTGCTTAATTCACTTGTTTCTCACTTGCTTTCAAAAAATACTATTTAAATAGCAATTTCTGAGTCCAAGAACGCTCAAATTATCCTATATTGAGCGGAAGTAATTATAACAGAGAGCCCTTGCAGAAGTGCACAAAATAAGATGAAGCAATCAGCACAATATTTATGTCATGTTCGCGAAGGTCGAGCCAATGGCTCTACAGGCTGTAGATTTTGGTCTGTATCGTGTGGTAAGGGTGGATGCCGAGCACAACACACTTTTCGTTAATATGCTCATCAGACCACGAGCTGTCGCACTTGATCGTTTAATTAGGGTGCCACGGCCGACTCCTGTGGGGGAGGATTTAGCAATAGCCACCTTTGAGGCCGAGAACGCTCCAATTGTCCTATCTAAGGCCGAAGTGAAGACAAAAGGAAGTCCTCGCAAAAGTGCACAAATAAAGATGAAGCGGTCAGTACAATGATAGTAGCAGCATTAGAGCCTCATTGAATAAAAAATAATATAAATAGATATTTTGTTTTCATAAATGGACGCACTTTGTGCGAACAAACTCCGACATATAATTGAGTAAAAATAAAGCATTTGTTGTGAATAAAGTAACATCTGACGGAATAGAAAGCTTACTAAGAGTATTGTGTGCACAAATAATCACTTTGTCTGTAGAGTTTTGGATAATTAATTCTAGGCAGGACGGAAAACTTATAATAAATTATGAGGGAATCCGCACTGACAACCCAACGAAATTAAGCGACGTTAACAAATAATATATGAAGTCTCATCTATAACAAACGAGTTTGGTTGAGAGGAACAGAAATTAAAATTTTTTAACAGAGTTTTTAATACCTAAATTATATAAATTTTTTTGAATGAATACATTATTTATATCAATATTGATATAAAAAATTATCACATAGGCAGATTTTTGTTCATCCTTGTTTAATGCGTCAAGGATAAATATAAGAATTTATTTTTAAGCTAACAAAGACTTAGTTATGAAGCATTTTCTATTTATGAGTAAATTGCATGTCTTTATGCATGCAACGGCAAACGGTTGCGTCATATTTCCAGTTCTAGTTGCGTATACATACATAAAGTCCTGTTGGAGTACTGACATTGGGAAAATTTCCATCAAATGGTCAAAATCCAGATACGAAATAAAATTTACGTTGATGCTCAGAAATAAGCAAAATTAGCCAAAACTGAAACTGAGATTGGTGAATAATTTATAAAAAATACGGGAACTAAGTAAGATAAGGCGGATAAACCAATATGAAACATAAGCATTATATTTCTTCTGGACTCAAAACCATTATGTTTGTATTTAAGCAAACGCGCAAACTAATTAGTGTGAGGGCAAACCAGACGAAGTAAAACGACTCCTTTAATACCAGAAATAAAATGAATTTCCTTGAAGGAATAGAGATTTGTGAGGAGAACATGTACACTATTAAAGTATGTGGAGGAGATCTCACGTCAAATTGTAAATATGAACTAAGCATATTAAAGAAACACGACATTTTACTTATTTGGATATGTATAAATAAATGTCTTTATGTTATCTCAGAAGATTGATTAGATTTGAAGGGGAATTAATCTATATGAAAACTTGTAAAGAAATTATGAATGTTATGACTGAAGTCAAAATGCAAGATCAATTATTTATTATTATGGTAGAAAACCATACTTTAGTGAAAGAAAAAATAGAAAAAATTTCGAGATATCTTAATTCAAAATCATTCAATAGACGGCTTTAGAGTCATGGGACCAGTGAGAACCCACCAATCAATTAAAAAACAAGCAGTGCACATGGAAATTTATAGAAATCAAGTTATTATCGACCTACGAGTGTTATAAATTTTCACGCAATCAGCTCCTTTTATTGGGATTGGCTTCTTCCTAAATGAATTATTTTCATGGGTTCATCCATATTGCGTTCATATCCGACGTACATAGGTATTTAAACTCAAGGTAAGTATGCTTTTCAAAAACGTTTGTCCTTACAGTATTTGACTCTGCGTAATTTAGAGGTTCTAATTTTGTTTAGTTTTGGAATTTAATGAGTGTGGTTTGGATGAAGTCCGTCAACACTGTAGATCAAATTATAAACAAGCAAACTGGTTTTGATGATATTTATACTAATATATTAGTATGTTTTTAAGGAAATTTTCTAATTTATTTAGAAAAAAACAGTACTTGTTTAATTTAAGGAACAGTCATTCAAAATGCGAATATCACTGTAGATCAAAGATTTTTTCCGCATTTAAAAGAAGGCTATTAGCATTGATCAATGTTTACTATAATGATAATCTTACTTAACGATTAATGTAATTATTTTTATGCAAGACTAAATTGAAATTGATTTCAGGTGTTAATTAGTCCAACTCTGAGCAACGCCATTGATTGCACAAAGGCACACGTACACATGCACACAGGCGAAAAATGAAGTAATAAAGGACACTACTATATATATATATATATATATCTACTAATGAACATATCTTTATATATAAATTGGAAAGCAAAACAAGATAGAAATATGTGAACATGGAGAGAGTGTGAAAAATAGAAACCAATCAAATTGCGTGTGTCACATCCAGTTCAAGCTCAATGCTTGTACGTGCTTCTTCTGCTTACATAAATCCGGCTGCAATTTGTTTATCCATAAGGCTTCGTATGTGGCTAGCTCCCTTTTGTTTTTGCATTTAGTAATTACTTTGAATGCTACGTCTGGAGAACATACGTGCGATGTTTCGATGATGTGTTGCGCAATAGCAGACGTGTATTCACCATTTGATTTAAAACAGGCGTTTAAGTTGCAGTGTTCTCTCATTCGAGTAATTAACCGTCTGGTCGATCGGCCTACGTAAGTTGATCGACAACTTGCGCATGTTTATTGGTAAATAATATTTGAAATCGTCATTAACGGCTGTTTCTCTGTGATTGCTAGTAAAGGCAAGTGTCTCACCCTAAATAGCACTCGTAGTTTAGCTGCATTAAATGTGCGTGTTAATGCTGCTTCAACTTTCTTTTGTGACATTCGGGAAACTGCATCCCCCGTTCTACCTAAACATCCCAACACATCATCGAAACTTTGCACGTATGTTCTTCAGATGTAGCATTCAAAGTAATTACTAAATGCAAAAACAAAAGGGAGCTAGCCACATACGAAGCCCTATGGATAAACAAATTGCAGTCGGATTTATGTAAGCAGAAGAAGCACGTACAAGCATTGAGCTTGAACTGGATGTGACGCACGAAATTTGATTGGTTTCTATTTTTCACATTCTCTATGTTCACATATTTCTATCTTGTTTTGTTTTCCAATATATATATATATATTTATATATATATATATATATATATATATATATATATATATATATATATATTTGTGTGTGTGTTTGTGTAGTTGAAATAAAAAACATTCAATTTTGACTCAATTGATTGGAAACCCATGAATGTTTCAACTGCTTTTAAGTATTGCCGAAGGAAACTAGCCTAATTATCCTCAGTGTATGCATTCGCAAACAATCACTGGGATTATTATAAAAATAAATTTTGTCTCCTAAGCTAAGGCAATGAGCAAATATTAAAAAGTTGTGTGTATAAATAATGAAATGTTTATATAAATTTACCATGCTAATTGACACGCACAAATTTTCATCGAGTTTGTCTGTCATGTGTGAAAATTTTTCATTTCTTCCTAATGAAGAGTTTCGCAACGAAGCACTGAAATATCTAAACATGAAAAAATGGATGAAATAACCAAATAAATTGGAAAATGATTCTACCGATTCAATAGATACATATATTGCTCCTTATGACTGGTTATCGTAAAGACTAAAACTAACGTAATAAAGTGATTTTATTTATAGAATTTTCGATATTTTAGAAATGAGTTCATTTATAGATGCGTTAAGGAGTCTTTTGCAAATCTTGCAAAATGCGTTCTAATTTATTACATGAAGTATCCAATCAACGATCAAATCATTGCTTTAATGACCGATGAAAAATTACTTTATTAACAATAAATATCAGTCGCTAGTCATTTTGCCGTCGTACTCTGATGATGATCATGGACGGTCGAAACGCATTAGTGCGTGCGACTGGCTTAATTTTGCTATGTTGTTCGACGACTGGTTAAATACAATGGGATTGGTGTTTACTTCAAGCTCGCAAACTTGATTTAAATAATTTGACATTTTAGTTTCACTTTAATGAATGATGTATGTGCCTTTAATAATATGTAACAGATTATTTCGCAATCTTAATTAAATGCGCAAATTTGATTTAAAGATATGTTACCACCGCCCGCGCAATAAATTATTGCTTTATATTACTGCCTACATATTTTTGTGATGAAATCTGCAATCAGTTAATGTTTGTGACCACATAGAAATTGTGCAGCCGACATTTCCAGTCAATTATGCGAGACTACTAGAGGTGAGAGCCGCATATCTGAATTTTTCTTTTCATATATATGCAATGCGGTTTGAGCCTCGCTAGTCGATTTGTCGTCGTACTATGATGATGTTCATGGATGGTCGAAATGCGTTTGTGCGTGCGACAGACGGTTGTTTGGCTATGTTGTTCGACAACTGGTTAAATACAATTGGATTGGTGTTTACTTCAAGCTCGCAAACTTGAATTAATGAATTACATGGATGTCTGATTTACGACAGGCAGACACATCCAGAAATAGCTTTTCCAGATTTATTTATATTTATTTGATCAAATGTCATCTTTATGCGAGTGCACGCGAGCACTGTACGTAGAACAAACACTACCGGTACTACGGTTTATATTACTACTAAAATTCAATCTTCCTTGCTTCAACCAATAATTATTTTTGCTACATTTAATTTTTCCATGAGTAACATCCTTATTTAAGTTGACTACAAGTAAAGAGTTAACTAGTGTGGGAAGTGTTTATAGATTAAGCGAATTCTACTACTGTCTCAACTTCCACTACAACAAATACAAATAACCTTCATCTTTTTCATGAGACTGCGATTCGTTCTCTTATAAAGTCCTACCACACCTGCTATTTAAATTAACAAAATAAAAACTAATGCTATTACCACTACTCCATATACTATTTCTCATATTACTTATAGTTCTTCCACTTCTTCAATAACTACAAACACAACTGATAATGCTCTTTCTACCTTCGTTCCACAGCTAGACCTTCTACCATTACAACTAAGACTGCTTATAGTAATATTATTAATAATGCATTTTCTGCGAATAATACTAATACTGTCAAAACCTTTACACATAATCGTACTACTAATAATAAACATGTCAACAGTTATTATGTTTATTGTTAGGAAATTTATAATCATTAAATTATAACTTGAACTTGTATTCCTAATAATATTTATACTATTATTTAGAAGAGCCAGCGGCCTCATAATTACATTTTTTAATATGAAATTGCATAAATGTACGAAAAGTGCACTATTTCGTCTGGCAAGACTGGAAGTAAAATGGATACTTCTATTAATGCTTATAATAAAACTAATGCTAATAATTATATTATGACTTACACTATTTCTAATGCTAATAGTTTTTCTATAACTATTACATATACTATTTAACAATAATTGATTATGCAGGTGGTGGTAACAATTTTTAACAGTTAGTGAGCTTGAAGTAAGCACTAACCAATTGTACTTAACGAGTCGTCGAACAACATAACAAAACTACCGCTAGCCGCAACGCACTAACGCGCTTCGAACTTCCATGATCATCATCAGAGTACGACGGCCAACTGAATATTCAGTGCGGTTTGATCCTCGATAGTCACTTTGTCGTCGTACTCTGATGATGATCATGGAAGGTCTAAACGCGTCAGTGCGTTGCGGCTGGCGGTAGTTTTGTTATTTTCTTCGACGACTGGTTAAATACAATGGGGTTGGTGTTTACTTCAAGCTCGCAAACTCTATTTAAAGAATTTCTTCATATACTAATCCCAACAGTGACTCTACTAATAATACTACGGCAAATACTTTTACTACTATCATTTCAATTACAAAGTTGAGATGGATAAGAGAATAATAAATTGTGCATTAATGATAGCAACGCTAATTCAGAAACTATAACCGAGTTCAAGAAAATTGAGCAGTCTAATAAATAGTCATTCTGTTAGTGATCTTCCTCGAAAAGATGTTTCTTAATAGAAAGGGATGCATAGTGAATAGGCGGTATTTGATTTCGTCTAAAAATACATGAAAAAGAATTTCAATCAGTAGACGGGTTTACCTTCTCAGAATCTTTTCATATAACGCAAAGAATATGACCAAGGAGTCTGGGTAGCTATTTATCGCGCCACCCTACCACAAACAACAAAATATTTTCAGTTATTTACAATCTTTGTGACGTTTAGTCAACCTTACCTTCAGGTAAAGCCTATTTAGCTACATTTTTAGCGTGAATTTTAAACTAACCATTTCAAATCTATCATTATAGATCATATTTCATGCCAACTGAGGATAAGGTATGGAATTGAAAATTAATATAATCAAAAAATGTTTGATTCTGCTAATGGTGATGGCAGTTGTTATAATCAACATTTAGAGCTTTATACAAACACTAACCCCATTATATTCTTATTCGTCCGTATAAACTAAATACCGCTCGAGGCAGCAAAAGCAATTCATGTAGTAAACTGGCCACGTCCTTATTTGGAACTATTCAAGTGCTGTTCAGAGTTTTACAGCGGATGGTACATGAACCGAGGCACATTTTTTCGAAGTCTGTGATTCTACCCACTGCGCCACCCTGTCATACATTAATAAAGTTTACAGTCACTTAATAAATTTGTGCCAAAAAACATCTCTTTTGACCTGACATTCCGACTAGCTATCACCAGTCTATCATTATAGAACACACATTATGCCAACAGAAGAAGTGATATTGAATTTAAAATTTGTATGATTAAATAATTATTGATTGCCCACGCGGTGATAATTATTTAAATCAGGGTTCCTAGCTTCATATACACACTATTCCTATCATATAAAATTAGTTTGCATAAACTAAAGCATTGTATAATTTTGCAAAGAAAATTCATTTATTATACCAGTTTCAATCTTGTTATGGAATCATCAAGTACCGCTCATAAATTTGCACAGACGGGACTCAAACTGGGGTACATCTTCTTTAGAGTTTGTGACCCCGTCCACTGCGCCACTGATATCGCTTGCTTAAGGCCAGTTTAAGTCATATACCGACTTTGCTTTTTGTTTAATCTTTACTTCAGTTATAGCTTATTTGGAATCTCTTAAGACATGAAGTTCGAACCAGCAATATCCAGTCTGTTATTGAACACCAAACATCATGCCACTTTGGGAAGTTTTTTTCGTCTGATGGAAGGATTATGATTAAATACGTTGTCAGTATAGCCTTACCGTTGCATCAGGTAGCAAATGAAATTCATACAGTAGACCGGTTTTGTTCTTGTTGGAAATTCTTCAATTGCAGTGCAAAATTTTGTGCAGACTGTAGAAGAACCGGGATAGAGTCGCAGACCCTGAAGCAGATGTGCCTCAGTTCAAGTTCTCTCTGCAACAAAGTCTGCACAATACTCAAAGAAATCCATATAAGCACGAAATTCATCTACTTGATGAATTACGTTTGCTTTCTAATGCAATGTTGAGGATATACTGACACAATATAATAGTGATACATATAATGCTACCAGGCTTCAATTCAAATTAATCTCCCGAAATGTCATTGCGTCTGTTGTATAATGACTTATAGGGAGTAGCGAGTTAGAACTTCAGACTTTAAGAGATTCAAATTATGTTTCACCTAAAGGAAAGTTTAACCAAAAACATACGTTATATAGCTTAAAATTGCATGAAGTATGCATTGAAAGTAGTGCACTGATAGAGACGCAGACTCTGAAGCAAATCTGATCCGGTATATGTCCCGTCCGCGAAAAATGTTTGACAGATCATGAGCTGATCGAATAAGGACAAAACCGGTCAACTGGACTAATTCCGTTTGATATCTAATACAATGTTAAAGTTAAACCGTCAATATATATATATATATATATATATATATATATATATATCTATAGAGAGAGTATATATATATATATATATATATATATATATATATAGTAATTTTCTATGCAAAAACAGAAAGAAATTTTATCAGATAAAAGAAACGCTTCTTTCTAATTATCTCCTTAAGTATCTACTAATGGACATATCTTTATATCTAAATTAGAAGGCAAAACAAAATAGAAATATGTAAACATAAAGAGAGATTGGGAAAAAAAGGAAACCAATCAATTGCGTGCGTCACATCCAGTTTAAGCTCAATGCCTGAACATCCTTTTCTGCTTGCATAAATCCGGTTGCAATTTGTTTATCCATAAGGCTTCGTATGTGGCTAGCTCCCTCTCGTTATTGCATTTAGTAATTATTTTTAATGCTACGTCTGGAGAACATACGTATGATGATTTGACGATGTGTTGCGCAATTGCAGACGTCTATTCACCGTTTGATTAGAAACAGTTGTTTAAGTTAAAATGTTCTCTAATTCGAGTAATTAACCGTCTGGTCGATCGGCCGACGTAAGTTGATAGACAACTTGCGCATGTATATTGGGAAATAATATTTAATGTCGACATTAATGGCTGTTTCTCTTTGATTGTTGGTAAAGGCAAGTGTGTTACCCTAAATAACACTTTTAGCTTAGCTGCATTAAACGTGCGTGTTAATGCCACTTCAACTTTCTTTTGTGCCATTCGGGAAAATGCATCCCCTTAAATGGGATGTTCAGGTGGACCAGAAAAGAAAACAGTCTACCTGAACATGTCATTTAAGGGGGATGCATTTTCCCGAATGGCACAAAAGAAAGTTGAATTGGCATTAACATGCAAATTTAATGCAGCTAAACTACGAGTGTTATTTAAGGTAACGCATTATACTTTACCAGCAATTAAAGAGAAACAGTCGTTAATGTCGACATCAAATACTATTTACCAATATACATGCGCAAGTGGTCGATCAACTTACATAGGCCGATCGACCAGACGTTTATTTACTGGAATGAGAGAACATTGTAACTTAAACGCCTGTTTCAAATCAAATGGTGAATACACGTCTGCAATTGCGCAACACATCGTCAAAACATCCCACGAGTGTTCTCCAGACGTAGCATTCAAAATATTTACTAAATGCAATAACAAAAGGGAGCCAGCCATATTCGAAGCCTTATGGATAC
The DNA here is from genome assembly GCA_029291075.1 of Eudiplozoon nipponicum. Classification (NCBI taxonomy): domain Eukaryota; kingdom Metazoa; phylum Platyhelminthes; class Monogenea; order Mazocraeidea; family Diplozoidae; genus Eudiplozoon; species Eudiplozoon nipponicum. Next base: position 80,618 of record JAQBSW010003324.1, read on the forward strand.
ACAAATTGCAGCCGGATTTATGCAAGCAGAAGGAACATGTTCAGGCATTGAGCTTGAACTGGATGTGACGCACGCAATTGATTGGTTTCCGTTTTTTCACATTCTCTCTATGTTTACATATTTATATCTTGTTTTGCCTTCCAATTTGGATATGAATATATGTTCATTGTAGATATTTGAGGAGATAATGAGAAAGAAGCGTTTCTTGTTTCTGATAAAAATTCTTTTCGTTTTTGCACATAGGCTCGCTCCCTTTTGTTTTTGCATTTAGTAATTACTTTGAATGCTACGTCTGGAGAACATACGTGCGAACAGATGTAGCATTCAAAGTAATTACTAAATGCAAAAACAAAAGGGAGCTAGCCACATACGAAGCCTTATGGATAAACAAATTGCAGTCGGATTTATGTAAGCAGAAGAAGGACTACAAGCATTGAGTTTGGAATCTGGATGTGACGCACGTCAATTTGATTGGTTTCTATTTTCACACTCGCTTTGTTCACGTATTTCTATCTTTTTTGCTTTCCAATTTATATATAAAGATATGTTCATGCGGGATATTTGAGAAGACCATGCGAAAGAAAATTTCTTATATCTGATAAAATTTCATTTTGTTTTAAAATACATGAGTGTACAATGAATATATATATATATATATATATATATATATATATATATATATATATATATATATATATATGTATATACTAACCCTTATATTATCTCTCAGGCTATTAAAATTCGTTCTAAAATATTGCGTGAATTACACTCTGCGTTAAAGTAAACAAGCATTTATATAATTATTTTTTCAATTAAGAAAACAACGCAAATTCTTTTCATATTTTACTTCTGTATAAACTACAATTCTAGAACGTAAAATAAGAACTTCATTGAAAATTAATTGTAGCACTTACTTCTTTGCAGAAATTGATTTTCATTGGGCTTCGTTAGTGATAATGCGCACAATTTGTAGCCTAATAGGAAATTTTGTTCCAAATTTTGAATAGCTGATTGGCCTATACTATTTCATGACTAGAAACTTGCGTTGTTATAATTTTGGCTCCTATTGGTCAAAATGAGCTCTAAAATTTCTAGAGTCTGGGTGTGGATTTTGGATGTATTTATCTTTTGCATGTTCAAGATCAAGATCTGTTTAAAATAATCCTGCTCTCCTGTGTTCAAATGTCTCTTAAGCTTAAGAGATATGTGCCTTAAAATCTATTTTTAGTCTAACAGCATCTACAGATATTAATTGTGTTTCCCATTTTAGTATGAATGTCAAATAAAACAGATTTCACATTCTAAACGTTTGACTCAGTTATATGAAATTTGATCAACACGGAATTCGGATTATTCTTTATGAGTCACATTTGAAAATTTGTTAATAGAATTTCTCAACAAACTATCTTACTGCTTAATGTGAAATTCGCAAAATTAAACTTATATGTTTGTGAGTGTAAAATGACGTAACGCCAATTTAAATCAACACAGTAAGGTAAATAATTTTATTTTTCTAAAAAAAATATTCTGATCAAATATCAGACATATATTTTGTATTTATTTAACAATAAGTTTGTTTAATTACCATTAAACATTTGATGTAATGTTCAATTGATAAACTCTATTTTTATGTACATTACATTATGCGGAACATTTATTCGTAATTTAAACCATTTTAAATGGAAAATAATGAAATAATTTTTGATAAATCATAGGACTTAACTTATTCACAATCAACATATCTTATAACCAGGTGTATTAACTATTTAATTTAATTTAATTTTCATTTAAGCATGAATAGTTGTTTAATATTTTGCTCATTTTTGCTTGAGCGTACATTTTTTTCGAAAAAATTGATTTATATTCAGTTAAATCCAATTTAAGTGATTGATCAGAATTTAAAATCTCGATGCTGATAGCTTGCAGTAAATTTGATGTATTTTTAAGACAGAAAAATTCCATTTCTCATTGCGAACATTTAAAAAACTTGTTTTTCATTACAGAGTTGTTTATTATAAGGAAATAGGCTTGGTAGAATTACGGCTTTATATTTGTACTTGCTTGTTGGACTATTAGGACTATTTGCAATTAGGGTTTAACGTTATTCAGTCTCTTCTTGTCCTCTCAATGTTAAATCTATAAATAATTCCAAGATTGTTGATGCTCCCATGATTCAAGTTTTGGTATGTTTTTGCTGGACTTTATTTTTTATGTCTAAATTATTATAAGGTACGTTAGCTGAGAAAGGATATATTTAGGTTAGTTTGGCGATTAATATTTAGCACATATTGTAATAATTTTTTTTGATCGAATAAATTTTTATTGAACAGCTTCATATGCCTTCACTCATTAAGTATGCCCGACGACTTAACATTTTATAGGTTTCTAGTCGTAAATTAATAATATTAATTTTTGAATAACGGCGATGAATTATGCAAATTTTTGGCAAACATTGACACACACGCGTATTTCGATATAATTTCTACTTTTTATAGTTGGTACAGTAATATCATTGGTGTTTGTAATATATAAATGAAACCTCAGTATATTTTACGTAAATTTAGCAATCAGTTAATGATGTCATTAAAAAGCTTACGCAATGCAATTTTGACTATGATTAAATCTGCATAAATTGTTTATAATACGATATTTAGAAGTGAAATTTGCTCAAGTCGTAATAAAGTAAACCATTGGTAACTGCGGATTTCATTAATTAACAATTGAAGTTAGAATAACTTTTTGCATTTTGCATACCATAAACACATTAAAAGAGCTCATTTAGTCAATTAGCACAATTTAACATAAGCCAATTATGACTACAACGTGCACAATCGTTCTTTTGTTTCGGATGGCTATTCCGAAGCAGGTTACTTAGAGTTTCTACCGCCCACAGATTCAAGTCCAGTTACTGCTACCATTGGTAGCAAATTGCGAACTGAAGGTCTTTTGCACGAGGAAGATAATCTTTGGTGGTTAATCTGTATCGAGTAAGTAGCTCTCGGCGCATATATGGACTTACTTAATGATATCATTAAATGTGCAATTATGTCCAATATAGGATAATTATTCCGTTGGAGTTTAATAAACCTGAAAAAAATGGAAGTAAATGATTATGCAGACAAAAGCCTATCACAACGATGTGTAATTTAGCAAATAGTTAATTTCAGTGAACAGTAGTTAATAATAAAATAACGAAATTAAAATATTAACTTGTTAAAAGATAGGCTGCGCATTTATCTTTACCGTCTCCCTGATAATTATTTACGTAAAACTAACAGTGTTTTTCCATATAATTAAATGTATTGACTACACCGCGAAATTTAAATACGGCTAATTCCAAAGGATCATCAAAGGTAACACTGGCCTCTCGGTTTAATAAGGAAAATATTAGTGTCTAGTTAATGGTTGCTATATTTATTCGTTTTATCAGAAAATTCAGTTACCTAACTAGAGACAATGTGATACAAAAAAGCATTCCTTGAAAATATAACAACATTTCTCATTTTGGCGAATGGGAATTCAGAACGATTCATTAAAACAAGCATGCGATAAAAACAATTAAAATGACACAGTGAAATGTCGGCAAACTGAAAGAGGAGCTTACAGGTTAATTTTTCAGCTGAATTTTATAAATCAGTGGCAGCTTGGCTGGTAACCACAAGGAGATATTTGTCATTTCAGCTAAACACCTGATGCTTTTCATTACGGTGTATCAACTTGCTGCAATAGAAACGACTATTGCTCTTATAATTGCACTGGGTTAGTTGTCGTTGAAGGTTATGAATCAATGGCCAACGTGTCATAGCTGGCCGTGTCAGTAAGAAATCATGAACCTTAACGTATATGCTAGAATATGGGTTTCACTGGACCATTAATATTTAACATGTAACGTCAAAATAGATAGAGACGGAATATGAGCAAGCGTGACAGATGCCGAGAGCATGTTTTAGCTTCCGAAGTAAACTTTGGCCACTGGCTCTTGAATGCGAGATACCTGGTGAATGGTGCTCGCTAGCTATGGCTGGCAAACAACTCGAGAGCAAGAAAACGTTGAATTTGAGCCAAACGTTCTCAATAGGAATGAGAAACTTGGCGCTCGTATTCAGCACAAGCATAGACATGAACAAAAAAGTATTTAATTAACAGCGCATTGAATTTTGGGCTGGATAAACTGTGTCACCTTCACTGTTGGGTCCTACAATGTAAATGAGCGAAAAGATCTACTAAAATAACGTACTCTTATAATTCTGCATCAATTCATAATGTTTCTTAAAAACACTGGACCTTGTTTCATAATAAACAAATGGAAATATCGCCAACCCTTCACTTTTTAAATAATCTTGGATAAACAATCCAAATTTGTGCGCCATATCAGTGCCGAATTAAACAAATTTTACATTATTGAATTTTCAGACGCATGAAAAATATCATAGCTAGTAGTTAATGTTGCGTATCAGAGAATCGAAATAGTAGGAACTAGTCAGCAATGTGTGGACTTCTTGTCTGCACGTAACTTGATCCATAGCTTTGATGATGCACAAACAACGTAAAACGGAAAATAGGGCATTTCAATTGATCTTAACACATTGCCGAGGCTTTTTTAATTGAATAAACTCAATAAAGCATCGTAAATGATGTGGACAGCTTGAAGGCTCTTACTGAGGCTAAATCTTGGGTCATTTAAGACTGTTTAAA